>PVJX010015137.1:21172-43358 GCA_004027295.1 Dolichotis patagonum
TTTTTTTTTTTTTTTTAGAAAAACCATCTTTATTTCTTTTTTAGTTATATACTTTTAAATAGGGATGTATTTTATTATTCAGACAGTCAGGCAATGTTGACTTCGTTAGTGTTGACAGAAAAGCATACAAATGTAAAACATTGTTGGCCTAACCTGAACATATTTGCATTACCTATTACTGACCAGTTTGTGTTGCAAAGACTTACTCTTGGCATTAAAATGGAGCACTTAAAAGTATTGCTAAAAAGCAAACATCTATACATTGGTCTTTGCAGCAAATAAGGGTATTTATACTGTTAAAATGTTTAAGTCCATAATTGCATTAATATACACATCATCTTATGTATAAGGAGTTCAGATCATATAAACACTGTACAATTCAAAAAATCCTACTGAGAATAAAACTAAACAGGCTTATGATAAGAAATACAGAAATCACATGTATTTACAAATATAAGCACACAAATTTAGTCAAATACTGTAAAGAAAGAAGTGGTTTCACATATAATAGCAAAAACATCCATCTACTTTGCTTAAAACACTCAGTGTGTAACTCTTTGCAGCTTAAAGACTTTGTGACAGTATACAAATACACAGAATAGAAATGATTGACCAAATTATACAGCAAATGTTTTCCAGGGTGAATGTAGATCTTGAAAATGAAGAAAAGATTACTCATAGGATTCAGAGCAACAACAATAAACAATGTCCCGATATATGATGTTCCTGTGGGTGCCTAATTCATCAAAAACAATGCTATGTATCATTATTTTTGAAATGAGTTCCCCATAAAATCATATTCAGCCTGCCAATTTCCTTTTTTTCAAAGTTATGTGAGTAGACCACTTGTATTTAGTTTAGGCATTTTATTATTTGTTCTCTTGTTTCTCCTTTTTATTTTCTATTATTTTATATAGTTCCTTTGTTTTGCTATGTTTTGTTTTGAGGCAGGGTCTCACTATGTAGTTCAGATTGGATTTGAACTCACTATATAGCCTAGGCTGGCCTCGAACTTGCAATGGTCCTCTTGCCTCAGCCTCTCAAATCCTGGGATTACAGGCATGTGCCACCATGCCTGGCTCTTGTGGATTATTTTAGCATGTTTTGGTATTGTAATTGTTTTTGTATCTCTGCATAGTTTCTGTTTTGTTTTGTTTTTTACTCCATGGTTTTAAAAATGCTCTTTCTGGTTTACAGCACACACAGACACAGACATAGACATATACACTGATAAACATAGGCCCTCCTGGAGGTAGTAGAAGCTTTCCACCACCAAAGCTTTCCATCCCCACCTGAGTGCATCTACTTTTACTTCCTAGTTAGAATTATTACCACTCCAACATGAATTCAGAAACTTAACCACAGTCATCTAAATCTCCTTACCATTCTACCTTTTTTGTTACAACTATCTCATATCTATATATTTTGAAAATTCCTTCAGACAGTATTTTAATATATGCTTTTAATTATGAGACATATCTTAAAGAACTGAAGAGACTATTAGTCTGTTTACCTAGATTTCTTTTTCTGATGTTTTGAGCAGGGTTTCATTGTTTAGTTCAGGCTGGCCTTGAATTCAAAGCAGCTCTGCTTCAACCTCCTGAGTGTTGTCATTATATACAGATGTGTGCCAACATGACCTGCAGTTTACCTAGATTTCTGTTCCTCTTCCTTCAATCCTGCTATTCTATTCCGGTATGTTTCCTTTTCTCTGAAAAGTTTGTTTTGTTTTGTTTTTTTGTAATTAATGTCAGGTCTACTAAAAGTCTTAATTTTGTTTTTTTAATCTGAGACTATCCTTACCCCTGAAGGACATTTTTCTCTGGATACAGAATTCTGAGTCAACAGTCTTTATTTTCGGTACTTTAATACACACACACATACACACACACACACACACACACACTTTTTTTTTTTTGTCTTGCTGGCCTCTGTGGTTTCTGCTAACTCAGACAGTTAAGTTGTTGTTCCCTATAAATCAAGAGTCATATTTTAATATGAATGTTTTAAAGTGTTTTTGTTTGTATTTAAGTTTTAGCAGATTAGTCATAATGTGCTTGGGAGTGAGATTTGTGCTTAGTTTTAGTTTGTTATCCTATTCACTGAGCTTCTTTAGTCTGTTTTATCTCTTTCTCAAATTGGGTAGTTTTAGCTACTTTTCAATTTTTTTCTATTCTACACATTTTTCTCTTCTACAACTCTTAATGACACAAATATTTGTTAAGAGTTTTTAATATTGTCCCATTGGTTCCTGGGGCCTGTATTCATGTATGAAAATTTTTTCCTGGGATTTAGCTCAGTGGCTTAAGCACCTGCCTGGCAAGAGTGAGTTTGATCTCCGGTACCAAAAAAAAAAAAAAAAAAATTCTCTTCAGATTGGATAATTTCTATAGATTTATTTTTGAGTTTATTCTTTCCACTGACAGTTCTTCTGTTGATTTCCTCAATTTAATTGGTTCCGGGGATCGAACTCAACGACCGCGCACTTGCAAGGCAGGTGCTTATGCTGCTGAGCTAAATCCCCAGCCCCCAATTTCCTCAATTTAAAGTGTCAATTACTGTATTCACTTCTAAAATTTCAGTTTAGTGAGCTGAATTTGTAGCATGTGTGAAGCCCTAGGTTCAATCTCAAGCACTATAAGAAAAAAAATTAGCTTACTACTTCATATTGATACTGTATATTTTGGGTCTGTGGTTCTGCAAACTTAAAAGAATAAAGTTGCAAACCAGATAGGGAGGTTGGGGGAGTTTTACTGGAAAGGAGAAGGAGAATAGCTCCTGGATTTCCAGGTGGGGTTCTTGATGGAGTGGCCACTCAGTTTAGAATTATTTATAGGCAAGTAGGGTACAGGAGTTGCTTAATTGTTTAGTGATCACTTATCACAAGTATGTGTTTGGATTTAAAATGACCAATTAGGGCTCAGGCTCTCTAGCACAGTTTTTCCACAGTGTTTATAGTAAACTGTTTAATTTGCCTTATAATTTACTCGAAATTATGGATCTTAGGAGAGTGGCTGCACTGTTTAGGGGGTGAGCTGTATACCATGTTGCCTGAGGAAATTCATGTTATGTCCAGAGTCCTAGTTCACTGTCTCCTCTTAATTTTTGTCAGTATGATTGGTCACTCCACTGTATCTCAGGCCCTTCCACTAGCTGCCTGCCTTACTCATAAATAAACTGTCTTCTATACTATCTTCAGTTTCTGTACTGAAACTTGGTATCTCTCTGTTCACTTCTAAGTGTGCATCTTCATTTACAGTAGCTGCTTTAAAGTCTTTGTCTAATATGTCCTGAATCTGTCATCTTGGTGCCTGCATCTATTGGTTATCCTTTCATCTGTAAGTTGAGATTTTCCTGGTTTTGTATGCTTGGTAATTCTGGATTGCATGCGCAACATTTAAAAAATTATTTTTGGGTTTTTATTTATTTATGTATTTTTTTGGTACTGGAGATTGAACTCATGACTTTGCACTTGCCAGGCAGGTACTTAAGGCACTAAACTAAATCCCTGGCTAAAAAATTAGTTTTTGAGATTTGAAATTTACTCAAATTCTATAGAAAACATGGATTTTTTTTGTTTTAGCTAACCAATTATGTTCAATTGCCAGTTCTGACTAACCTTCCATGTGATTCATTTTTAATGTAAGTTACATTTTCAAAGCTTTTGCAATGATCCTCAGACCTTTTCTTTCCTGAATGGCCAGTCAGAAGTGGGCCTTGAGTCAAAGTGTTAGTTTGATTCTCAATGTCAGTGGTATGCTGCTCATTGTCAGATCATTTAATGATGTGAAGATTGGTCAGGGAGGCTAAGCAGTATCTGTCCCTCACATCCATTATCATTAGCCACCTCCTGCCTCAGCCTGCTGAGTGCTGGGATTACAGGCATGCACCACTACACCCTTAAACCCAGTTTTGCTGATCGTTTGTCACCATGTTGATTTTAGCTTTTGGAAGGAAAAATTTTTTTTGTCATATATAAAACATTTACATGGTTCAAACAATGAAAACTGTAAGATACATTTGTAGAAGTATGGCTTTCATCCTAATTCCCTTTATCTCCCCTCCCCTTTCTATTGAGTAGATTTTGGTAAATATCTGTTTACAGGCCGTATTTGACCACCCCTGTAAATAAAGTTTGTTGGGACACAGCCACTTTCAATCTGTTTACCTAACGTTTGTGACTTCTTTTATGTTGCAGTAGCCAAGTTGAGTAGCTATGACAATACGTGGTTTGTAAAGCTTAAAATGTTTACTTTCTGTCATACATGGAAAAAGTTTGCCTCTTCCTATCATTGAGAATCATTTTCATCTCTTTCCGTCTTATCTTTCCCTTTTTTTTTTTAACAAAATAAGCAAAAACTTACATATACTCACCATTCATTTCCCTTTTACTTAAAAGGCAGTTACCCTAAGCCCTTTATGCATCTTGCTTTTTTCCACTGAACAATGTTTTCTGAAAGTCACTCTGTGTATCTCCCAGTTCTAGTCTAGGTTACTGTTTTTCTCTTCTTCGGGCTATTTCTGCTGCTCATATTCTACAAGAATGCTGTTCTTTTTTTAATATTATTTTCTATTGTAATTTTATTGTATAATATTTAATCAGTGGCCTTTTTCTATGTTCACTTTTATCCCCTATGCATTTTAAGTGCATTTTGTAAAATTGTTTTTTTCTTTTTTGTCTTTTTCAGACACGGTTTCACTATGTAGTGTAGTCTGACCTTGAACTCACTTTGTAGCCCATACTGGCCTTGAACTTGCAGCAGTCCTCCTGCCTCAGCGTCCCAAGTGCTGAGATTACAGCCATGCTGCCATTTTGTAATATTAAAATATTATTAGCTCAAAAGAGCTGCACACACAGCTGTAATCCCAGCACTTGAGAGGCTGAGACAGAAAGACCACAGTGAATTCGAAGCCAGCCTGGGGTACACACTTGAGTTCAAGGCCAGTCTAAAGTACATCGCTAGACCCTGTTAGAAACACCTCCCCCTCCAAAAAAATTATCTCTAATGGTGTTAAATTGTTCTAACCTACTAACTATAAACTGATGTTTAAGTTATGTCTTCGGTAGCATGTTCTACTCAGCTAGTAGTCTATCTGGATGAACAGGCATCGACTCCATGCTTGCTCTATAGTCCACCGTCTCAGTTATTGTAAATATTGTAGTATCCATGCTATAATAATTTTGTAATCACTATAGTACTTTTGCATTATAACTTTTCAATCATCTGTGGTAGAAAGATAATGTGGTTTTTAAAATATGCATTAAACAATTTTTGGAACAGTTTATTCCCCTCCCTTTTTCCTTTAAAGCAGTCTAACTAATATATAGGATTAATAGTGCTTCTTGATGCTACAAAGTTGTGTTAATTATCCTTAAGAAGCAGCTGCTGTTTTTTTTTTTTTCCCCCCAGGTTAAATGGAAACCACCTTTGGGAGCTGGATGCCTGTGTAGCTGTTCTTCCACATCAGTGTTTTGCAATGAGTGGAGGAGGAGAACAACCAGACATCCTCAGTGTTGGAATCCTGGTCAAAGAAAGATGGAAAGTGGTGAGTGTACAGCAGGATGGGGGTGGGGGTAGGTATGGAGGGTGTCATCTTTGGTACCCTGATGGAAAATGCTGTAGTAGTTCTTCAGGAAACAGTGCCTACATTGCTCATCTACCTAAAGCAGGCATTTTCATATTGGTTCCTGTAATTAAGCTCTGTTTATATTCATATAATACTATATTTTTCTAACTTGCAATAGTTAGTATTGATTAAGTGTACTTAAGAAAAGAACAAATAAAAAAATAGTCTTTGAAAGTGTAGCCAACATCTTCCATTTTGAAGCAGTCTTTAATGTTAACATTTCTTCTGTGTATACTTCAGTTTTTATCTTTAAATGATGAGGATTTCTTTTTTAAAGCTTAATCATGCTATTATTATCACACCTAAAAAGGTAATTTCTTTTTTTTTTAGTACTGGTGATTGAACCCAGGACCTTCCACACTGAGCTACATCCTAGGTCCTGTTTTGTTTTATATTTTAAGACAGGGTCTTGATGTAATTGAATTTATGATTCTCCTGTCTCAGCCTCCCAGATTGCTCAGGTTACAGATCTGAATCACCACTTGGCTGGAAAAAAATAATTTCTTAATACATCAAGTATCTTTTTAGTTTCCATATTTCCCAGATTGTTTTATAAATTATTTTTAGCAGTTTGAATCTAGGTCCAGGAAGATCTGTATACTGCAATTGGTTGACATTACTTAAGTTTCTTTTAAATCTGTTCCTTAGTCTGTCTGTCTCTCTTCTCTCCCTTTGCCCCTCTCTCCATCCCACTTCCTTTTTTTTTTTTACATTGACTTAATGAAGAAACTAGGTAGTTTGCCTGTAGAATTCCTCCATGGTTTGGGTATATGCTTGCTTCCATGAGGTGTTGACATGTTTTTCTGTCTTATCTATGTCATATAGATTGGCAGTTATACCTAAATGTATGATGAGATTTAATTTTTTGTTTTGTTTTGATTATTTGTTTTGGTTTGGTTTTTTTGAGATAGGGTTCACTTTGTAGTGCAAGATGGCCTTGAACTCTTTGTAGCCCAGACTGACCTCCAGCTCACAGCATTCTCTTGCCTCAGCCTTCTGAGTGCTGGCCTATAATGGTTTGTTTTTTTTGGGGGGGGGCTATAATGTTTTATTGTCCATCTTTTTTGTGATGTTACTACCTATTGATGAGCATTTTCTTTGTCTCTTAACTCATTAGAGTTTGTAAATGAGGGGTATTCTATCATTCTTTCATTTATTAGCTGAAATACATCTAAAAGAAAAATTTCCTATAATCAACTATTTGATTATCTGGAGATACAATTTGAATTTAAACATTGTGTTTTTGTCCATTGTAGTTACTATCCTAATAGATGTTCAAATGTCTTATTTGATTTTGGGGATATCCTTCAAATTGTTGCCTGAATTCTTTTTATATTGTGCTAAGTCTTTATTAATAGCTTTCTTGCCCTAGACCTGACACTGGTTGTTTTGTTTTGTTTTGTTTTGTTTTGTTTTGTTTTGTTTTTTGAGGCAGGGTCCTGCTCTATATAGTCCAAGCTGGTCTTGAATTCACTATGTAGCCCAGGTTGGCCTTGAACTGCTTCACCCTACCAAGTGCTGTGAATACAGGTGTGCAGTACTACACCTGGTGTTAGATTTGGAATTGACCATCTTGCTAAGGTTACTATTTTATTTGTTTGCTTTTGTTTTTTGAGACAGGGTCTTGCTATGTATTCAGGCTGCCTTGAACTTGCCATGTAGCCCAGGCTGGCCTTGAATTTGCAGCAATAAAGATCCTTCTGTCTCAGCCTTCCAAGTGCTGGGATTAGGTGCACCACCACGCCCAGCATGTTTGTTTGCTTTCAGACAGGGTCCCCACTGAGCACATCTGGCAAGACTACTATTTTTAAAGGCGCTGATTTGTTTTGAATATATTGTAAGTATTTTTATTGCTACTCAGTTGTTTACAACCAAAGGTTTATTCCATTAGCAGGTTTCACAAAGCTATTTTGATGGTTCTTTTAATCAACTAATAGTTGGAAAAAGTCTTTATATGTTAATTCTTCCAACTGAATATTCAACCAAGAGCCTCACACAGGCAAAGCACACATTCTTCCACAGAGCTACATCCCCGACCCTTTTTTTTTTCCTTTATTGTTTCCTTTAGGGGGGCAATAAATTTTTGTTTCTATGGTATAGAATATTTCACTCACTGAGTCAGTAGGCTTTGAAAATTTGACTGTAAAAACCACATCAAGATTATAGATTGATACAAGGAGATTATGGCAGTTGCTAACATTTTATGTAGGTCAAACATGAATGTTAGTTTGGTGAGCGCATCTTACCAAGTTTTGTGGTATAAGTTGGCTATTCTTTAAGGAAGCATCAGAAGCTGGCAAGTGAAGACCTGTCTGGGATGGCATTGTTATCTTTGTAATTAGAGCTAATATATTTGTGTAACTTATCCTTCCAGTTGGAAGAAAGAATGACAATTTTAGTAAGAAATCATAGACAAGTTATTAAGAGTAGTGTTTTAGTTATCTATTGTTGTGTAACAAGTTGTATCAGAACAGAGACTTAAAATGATCATTTTATTTTGTTCCCAATTTTGCAAACTAGAAATTAGGAATAACTTGGCCTAGGTGATTTGTCTCTGCACTTTGTGGCATAGCAGCATTGGTTGGGTTGGAAATCCACTCCCAACTGACTTCTTTACTCACTTATCTGGAACTGTGGAGTCTTTATTGCTCTCACTTGCCTCAGTTTAGTGGCTCATTTTCCAGCAAATCTCTTAGGCTATGACTTCTCAGGAGAGTGATACTTTTTATATGGCAGCTTGCTTTCCAGAGATGAGAAGCAGAAAGTGCTAGGCTGGCTCAGTGCTCTTTTTCAGAGCCCACACAGTGTGTTCTTTTGTTGATTAAAGCAGTCACAAGGTTGACCCAGATTTAATGAAAAGGGAAAGTACTCTACTTCTAGATAGGGGAGTGACAAGGTCACATTTTCTTCTTTAAGGGAAAGGGTATTCTCACAAATGAAGAACAAGGTTGGTGATACTGTGGTGGCCATCTTTGGAAAACGCTCTCTACCATAACCCTCAACTTTATTTTTATCTGTGTACCACTGTAATACTAAACTGGTTCTGTTTCTTTGCTTAGGAAGCGTTGTAATATCTTGGTCTTTGTCAAGCTAATAAAAAAATTAATGATTCTAATGTTCAAATGGTATGATAGAAACAGACTATGGAACAAAATCATTTGCTTCAGCTTAGATGTTTTATTCTGCCATTTGGTAAGGCTTTTTTCCTTTTGAGTAGAACAATAAGCCACCTCTCATCAATCCATAATTAAAAGGACATCCCTTTGGTAGTGTGTATCATTATTTTAATACTGTTTTTGTTGTTATTTGGAGGGTGTGTGTGTGTGTATGTAGTTCTTCATTGTATTCCCTTCAGTAAACAAAAATAAAGAACAATTATGCCTCACACATACAAAACAAATAGTTAAACAATAATTATGTAATTAGCATTTTGCCAAGTGTTGTGTGGACATAATTAGGACAAGTGTCCCTGTCTTTGAAGATGTTTACTTTTTTTTAGTAGAATAGGACATTGACAATGGAAAGTTAAGTAACATGAGTTACAATGCAATAGAACAATATAAGTGATATCTGATGTACAACCTGATAAAAATGGTTAATTGAATGATTAAACACATAATTCCCAGATAAATTTTAGATGACAGAGAAATCAGCCTGGGTATAGTAATCAGTGAGATTCCAGGGGAAAAGTAAGTAAGACATGAACTGGGGTCCCTTGAGAGGTTACAATTTTGGACCCCATGCTTCTGATGACTTCCTACATTTTATCATTCCTTGTGTGTTTGATAATATAATAAGGGGAAGATGACCTAGTTTCAGGAAATGGATTAAGGCTGGTTTCTCACAGGCTGTGGTGGTATATATGTCAATCCCAGTACTTTGAGGCTCAGGCAAGAGAATCTAAATTTGAACCTACCCTGGGCAATTTACTGACTTAGCAAGACTCTCTCAAAATAAAAACCAAACAAACAAAAACAAAATGATTTCTTGCTCAGAGTGTATCACCCATTCTGGTTTTTCATCAGAATCTTACAGGTTCTGTTGTCACTATCTGTTCAGAACTTGTTCGTGATATTCAGACAAAGATCCTAATGTCCCCCAGTTAAACTAATATTTTATCAGAAAGTATATTAAGTGTTTGATGAAAGTGCTTAAAGTGATTATAGCTCAGTCTTTCTTCAGTGTATGGATATACAGTGAGGAATGGATGGTTTAGAGCAGCTCTCTTTCTGTTCCTTGGAGCCTGTTGGTTATATCAGAGAGGAGAGTACCTGATGAGATGGCAGGGTGCTGGCTGCTTACCTTGAACTACTCATGTACACCAGATGGAGTGCAGATATGATTTCAGTTGGCAAAAGAGTCTGTGGTTGAAAAAGTCTGACAGTGACTGTTTTAGAGTAAAAACAGCATGATGCTTGTAATCCCAGCATTTGGGAGGCTGAGGCAAGATGATTGTTGTGAATTAGAGGCTAGCCTGGGCTATGTAGTGAGTTCAAGGTCATTCTGAACTACAAAGTGAGACCTTGTCTCAAAAAAAAAAAAAAAAAAGACAACAAATCTCATTTGAGTGACATTTGTGTGAAGTGATTCTTTCAGATACTGTATTGTGTGTGTGTGCATGTGCACACACGCGACATTTCTGATTTTAACTATAGAACATATTTTAAAATTGTGACTAAAACAATTTCGTTTTTTATAATGGACAGACTTGGGAAATTTGATGTCATTTCCAGACCATTTGTTTTCTTCTTGCGATATACATAGTTGACTTAACAGTGTCTAAATATTTTACTTCATTTATTTTGTTTTTTGGATTTTTCAGGCAGGGTGTCCCTATACAGTTCATGTTGACCTTAAGGTGCTGGCATTACATGTGCCACCATGCCTAGCTTCTGAAATATTTTATTATCAAATGAGGCAAATGGGGCTGGGGATTTAGCTCAGTGGTACAACACCTGCCTGGCAAGCACGAGGTCCTAAATTTGATTCCTGGTACCCCGCCCCACGAAAAATGGGGATAATAAGCTGGGTTTAATGGCCTATGCCTATAATCCCAGCAGAAGGATTGCAAATTTGAGTCCCACTTTGGCTGTTTATTAAGAACCTGTCTCAAAAATAAACAAAGCTCTAAAGAGGTAGCTTAGTGGTAAAGTGCACCTTGATTTGATCTCCAGTACTGAAAGAAAAAAAAAAAACCTAGGGATTGTAAAATTGTTATTTTTCTAAATATAAGAAGTGAATTGATTCTCATTTAGAATCTTCTCATAATTTTGAGTGTGTTCTTATTTTCTGTGCAGTTGAGAAAGATTGGGGGTGGGGGCTTTGGAGAAATTTACGATGCCTTGGACATGCTCACCAGGGAAAATGTCGCATTGAAGGTGGAATCAGCTCAACAACCAAAGCAAGTTCTGAAAATGGAGGTTGCCGTTTTGAAAAAATTACAAGGTAAGTTTCTTTGTGCAGTTTATAATTTGCATGCTACTTTGTTTTTATCTCCACGATCTTCAGTTATTCCTTATTGAATGTTCTGATGTCAGATAGGTATAACTATACTGAGAATTTTTTTCTTGAAAATTTCATCAAGTGATTGTTCAAATTAATTGAACTTTGAGTATTACTTTTCATGATGAGTAGGGATAAGTAACGATCAATAAGCAGAACCACTCTGCTGATTTAGAAAGTGTTGTCCTAATTGAACATCATTATTCGATACCACAAACACGTACTAAGAAAACGAATTTTTTAAGAAGTGCTCTACTAAGTCTGTTATTGTAAAATTTGCCATTTGAAAAACATTAAACAGGCATATATACCTCTGAGATGTTTCTATTCATGTTTTTGGATGTTAAACATTCTTGAATTGCCTTAAGGAAGCTGTTTTCAAATTGAAAAGATGAGTTTAAAAAAATGCTATCCCTATGGGTTCTCATTAACTTCACTTTTAGAGGATAACTCTTTTTGGTCCTGTTGTCATTTCTGAAGTCCGTTTAGTACTCAGGTCCCTATATTTTTACAGTAGTTCCCAGACATACAAACATTCCAGTAGTGAACTTTCACAGATATGAATGGACCTAGCATTATGAATATAGATGTGTACAAATCTTGGAAGTAACTCATGTGTGTGCTGGGAATTATGCTGCTGTGTGATTACTGTGTGTGCAAGAAAGGGCAGTATGAGAGTGGACAGTAGCACAGAGCTCAATCAGAGCCCATGATGTCTGAAGCAGGAGGAAAAATGGTGATGTGGAGGGGATGGCTAGCAAGCACAAAGCAATATACAGTGAATATTTGTGTCAAAGACGTATAAGACTCATTTTGTCAGACTTACAGTGAATCTGACTTAGGAATGTTCTCCCAGAATGGAACTCTTTTATACATTGAAGACGTACTGTACTACAGGATCAAGTAATTTTTTTCCTAATGCCAGTCCAGTCTTGTATAATCCTGAGTACATTGCTAGTTTGTATTTATTTTTGTAATGTTTAATGACAATATGATATTAATGAGATTAAAATGTTTGATCTAAACCAAAACTAAATAAGGATGATTGCTGTTCTATTCTTTTCAGTTACCTGAGTTTGTCACCTAGTTGGCTCACCTGATTATAGCATGATGCTAATAAAATTATAATAGTTTAATAGTAATTTTTAGTTCAAACTTAATTTTTCCACAGCATGGTAAATTAGGGAGACATCGTCACTACTAGAAAAATAAAGAATTGGGAAAGAATAGAGAAAAAGGTGGCTTAGTTACTTGTTGCTGAGATAAAATACCTGACACGCAAAGTTAGAGGAGGAAAGGTTTATTTCAGCTCACAGTTTATAGAAATTTCACACTATAGCTCGCTGGCTCCAGGCAAGGAGGCATGGCAGAGGGGCATCGCAAAGCAGGTAGGAGGCAGCAAAGCAGTGAGCAGCAATAGCAACCAAACCTGCCTTTATATTTCATCTAGGCTACCTGCCTGCAATAATTGTTTTTTGTAATTTCCTGAAATAGAAGCAATTTGTGATGGAGAATGAAACTGTTTCTCAGTCCATTTTCTATGCACATCCTTTCTTAAATAATAAATTGCTATAGTATTTAGAGTTTATCATAATTTTCCTGGGATACAAACTTAAGTTAAACAATTCTATCAAGGTAAGAAACATAACATCACCTGGGTGTTGGATCTTGATTGATGTGCCTTATTCATGTGATGAGAACTGAGTGAAAATCATGTTGAGATCTCTGTACCTTAGTCTCAGGACCATAACCACAGACCCAAATTTCATCTCTAGTGATAACATTGTTTAAGCTGGCATCTGAAGCAGTCGTATGGTGCAGTCCAATGAAACCAGTTGTTTATGATCCATGATTGACAGCACACTTTAAAACACACCATCACTCAACCATAACTAGCAACCACATTATACCTAACAACTTCATTGTATTGTTTGATCGCACCTCATATCTATTATTTCTCCATTTTGATCATCTCTTGTGCTATGTCTTAACACATCATCTTTTTCTTTTTAATAATACTATATGGGGGCTGGAGATACAGTTCAGCAGCACAGCGTTAGCCTGTAATGCACAAGGTCCTGACTTGGATTCTGATACCAAAAAATAAATACTGTATGATTTTACTTTTAGTGTTAGTTAAAGAGGTAAAAACTTCTGTTCTTTGTCTTCACATCTGATCACTAGTAATCCAACAGCACCAATATATAAAATACACACAAGTACATTTTCACTGTTCTAAAAATCATCTGTGCTTTTTCTGTTAATTCTCTAGCTCCTGGTCCCTGGCAAGGACCACTATGTATTTGTCTGTCTATTTATTTATTTTGGTACCAGGAATTGAACTCAGGACCTCTCACTTACCAAGCAGGCACTGTGCCACTGAGCTGTATCCCCAGCCCCTGACAATTACTACTAATCCTTTTATTGTGTTCATAGTTTTGCCTTCTCCAGAATATCTTGTTCCAGTAATTGTAATCACATAGTATTAACTTTATTCATGTAGTGATATGTATTTAAGTTTTATCCACATGTATTTATGGCTGAATAGTTCATTTCTTTTTGTCTTTGAGTAATATTTCATTCTTTAGATGTGCCAGTTTATACATTCAACTACAGAAGGAGATCTTAGTTGCTTCCAAGTTTTTGTACTTGTGTTAAGAGCTTCTGTAAACAGCCACCTGTAGGTTTTTGTGTGGACTTAAGTTTTCAGCTCCTTTAGTTAAATGCTAAGGACCATAATTCCTGGATTAGGTAAAAAAAAAAAAAAAAGAGAGAGAGAGAGAGAGAATAAGCAACTGCTGAAGTATATATACATTTTACATCCCAATCAGCAGTGAGTTAGAGTCTCTGTCCTCTGTCCTCATCAGCATTTGCTTTAGTGTTCTGGATTTTGTCCATCTAATTAAGGCATGTAATCTCTTTTATTCTGTTAATTAGCATTTCCTTGATGACCTGATGATGAGCATTTTTTCATATGCTTATTTGCCATACAGTTTAGGTGAAGTGTCAAAGTTTTTGGCTCATTTTTTAATCAGGTTATTTGTTTTCTTTTTCCTTTTTTTTTTTTGTTGTTTTGTTTTGTTTTTTTGAGACAGGGTCTCACTGTATAGTTCAGGCTGGCCTTGAACTCACTATGTAGTCTACACTGACCTTGAACCCATGGCAGTGGCGAGTGCAGGAGATTGCAGGCATGCGCCAGAGGTTGGTTTTTTTTTTTTTAACTGAGTTTTTGTTGTTTTTAAAATTATGCTAGTGTTACATGATGATGGTGTTTAGTTTAGAAAGTTAATATATATATTTAATATATCTTAGATTCAATCCTATTACCTCCTTCTCCCTTCTCTTCCTCCTTCTTCCTTGTCTTCTTCCTGCTTAGCTCATTCTGCATCTTCAGAAGTTGACCTGGTTTCTCTCCTTTTATTTTAATTACTTATTTATTAATTTATGTATTTTTTTAGGTTTCTCAAATAAACAGAAATAGCTTAACTGTTGTGAGTTATGCTGCTGTAAACATGGGTATGTTTATTATAGCAAGCAGTCCTTCATTCTTTTGGGAATGTTTCCAGGAGTGGTATAACTGGGTCAAATGTAGTTTGTTTTTTTTTTCTCTTTCTTTTTTGATTTTGTTTTGAGACAGAGTTTCACTCTGTAATTTGGGCTGACTTTGAACTCACTATAAATCTCACAGTGAGTTTAATGGCAATCCTCCTGCCTCAGCCTCCCAAGTGCTGAGATTACAAGTGCACCACCACTCCAAGCTCAAGTGATGTTTCCGAGTTTTCTCTTTTGAAGAGTCTCCATACTGATTCCCTTAATAGTTGTTGGGCTACAAAGTGAGCTTAAGGCCAGCCTGAACTGCATAGTGAAATCCTGTCTCAAAAAGACAAAAATAAAATAAAATCAAACATAAAAAAAAAGTAAGAGGAACAGGGAGATGAATTTTTTGCTAAAAGGAAAGGGAATCAGAGACGGGTAGGTAAGGGAAAAAGGATAAAAAAAAAAATAAGATACATTGTACAAATGTAACTCCCCACAATTAATGTAATCATTATTTACTATAAACATATACTAACAAAAACCAGTATGCTAACAAAAACCAGTTTTGTTTTTGTACTCTTGATGATACCAATGCTACCTGCGCTGAGATGGAAGTTCAATGTAGTGCATTTGTGTAGTGCATGTGTTTACATTCCTTATGGGGAACTAATACAAGGGTGTAAAACTTTTTTTTTATGTGGTATTTACATACAATAGAATACTACTCTACCATTAAAGAAAGTCACTTGTAGGAAAACTCACTGGGTCATTTGTAGCCCAGATTGGTCTTGAACATGCAACAGTCCTCCTGCCTTAGCCTCCCAAGTTTTACCTGTCTTTTATTTTGTATATGTGCTGTCAAAGCAAGAACACCTGTTTCTTATTTTGCTCTTTTATTGCTATTTTAATATTTAAGCTGTATGTCTGATTTAGTTCACTTAAAATTATGGCCTCAAGGTGCATTCATTTTCCTACAGAAGACTGAAATTTTTCCTTCTTTTTTTTTTTTTTTTTTTGGTACCGGGGATCAAACTCATGACCTCACATTTTCCAGGCAGGCACTTATGCCTCTGAGCTAAATCCCCGGCTGAGTTTATCCTTCTTTATGGCAAAAAATACCCTATTGTATGTAAATATCACAGTTTTGTTTACCCATTCATCTGTTAATGAACAAATAAGCCTCTTGCAAGTTTTAGCTATTACGGTGTTCTGCTATAAACATAGGACTGTGTCCCTGTGATATGTCTTTAACTCTTTCAGAAAGATACGTAGAAGGAGAATAGTTAGATAAGATGAAATTTGTTTTTAAGTTTTTTGAGAAATCTCTATTTTCATCAACAGTGTAGAAGGGTTCTTCCCCCCCTCCCCTGCAGCCTTCCCAGACTTTGATGATGCCTATTCTTTATGGAATAAGATACAATCTCAGAGTTGTTTTAATTTGCATTTCTCTAATGACCAGAGATGTTAAACACATTCTTATTTATTTGTTATCCATTTGTCACTTCAATTCTTTTTTTTTTTTTTTTTTTTGGTACAGAGGTTAGAACTTATGACCTTGTGCCTGCCAGGCAGGCAAGGTGTGCCACTGAGCTAAATCCCTTGCCCATTTTTTGACTGGGTTTTTCATTTTGTGAGTTCTAATTTTTTTGAGTTCTTAAGAGGAATAGCTAGGGAAAGTTTTTTTCCCATTTTTTAGATAGTGTTTTCACTCTGTTGGTTGTTTCATTTGCTGTACAGAGCATTTTAATTTGACATGATCCCATTTGTTGATTCTTGTACTTTTGTAGTCCTGTTCAGGAAGTCTTTCCCTGTGCCTGTGGTTTCAAGTGTTCTATTTTATCTTCCAGCAGTTGCAGTGTTTCTGATTTTATCATTTAAGTCTTTGGTCCATTTTGATTTGATTTTAGTATAGGCTTAGAGATGGGGGTATAGTTTCAAATGTCTGCACTTGGCTCTCCAATTTTCCCAGCACCATTTATTGTAGAAACTATCTTTTCTCTAGCATATGTTTGGCTCCTTGGCCAAAAATCACATGATTATGGGTATAACTTTTTGTTTTTGTGTCTGCTGTTCCATTCCATGGGTCTAAAGAAATTTCAGTACCATATTGTTTTTGTTATTATAGTGTATAATGTAGCTTGATAGAGTATATGATGATGCTTCCAGTATTGCTGTGTTTTCCTCAGGGTTGCTGTGGTTATTGTTTGTTTCCAAATAAAATTCAGGATTTTTTTTCTAATCCTATGAAGAATGTTGGTGATTTAACAGTGACTGCATTGAATCTATAGGTCAGTCTTGTTAATATGGCCATTTTAGCAGTATTAATTCTGCCAGTCAAGGACTGAGTATATGGCTTAGTGGACAGCACTTACGTAGTTCTGCCAATCCAAGAAGGAGGTTGTTTTTCTGTTTTGTAGTATCTTTTTTAATCTCTTTCTTCAGAGTTCTGTCATTTTTATCATAGAGGTCTTTCACTTCCTTGGTTAGATTGCTTCTTAGGTATTATTTATTTATTTAATTTATTTTTAAAGTTAGAGTCTTGCTATAGAGTGCAAGCTGGTCTTGACCTCACTATGTGTATAACTCCGATTGACCTTAAACTCACTATGTTTGTAACTATGATTGGCCTTGATCTCAGAACCTCCTGCCTCAACCTCCCAGAGTGCCAGGATTACAGGCATGCACCACCACATACATGTGAGATTGAATTTTTTCGAAGCTATTGTGAATGGAATTATTTTCCTGGTTTCTTTTTTGTTGGGTTCATATTGATGTACAGGAACACAAGTGATTTTTATATATTAATTTTGTATCCTTCCACAGGATACAAAAATAGAACTCCAAGTAGAATTGATTTACCAGATCTATAAGGTTTCTTATGGAACTTTTTTGGTGCTTCTGCGTAAAGAATCATATCATGCACATAGGAATAATTTGATTTCTTTCTTTCGTATCTATATATGTGCTCCCAAAATGAGTACCTTCCTTTCATATTTGTATCTCTTTTATTTATTTTTCTTTTATTTTAAAGATAGTAAAATACAATAAAACAAGACAGAACAAAGCCAGTAAAGACAATGCAGTGAAGTTGGTACAGAACTTCAGAGCAGGATACTAGGATAACAATAATAGGTACCATAGTATATCTTATTATCTTCACAAGAGTTTTCCATTCAATCAGGTATAGCACAATCAAACCAAACACAGAACACTATAAAACCAATCAAAACAGAATATTGAATAGAGCAAAACAATTAATCAGAACAAAGCAAAACAGTGAAAAGAATATTGGCCTTCAAAGAGAAGATAGACAAGATGCTGTGTTACATAATGTCATCCTCCCAGGAAATACTCAGACCTCTGGCCCCAGCACAGCATAACAGGAGACACTGACTTATTCACTCCCTGGCCTGCCCATAGCTCTTGCCACCACTTACCAGGAAGGCTGGCTCGTTGCTTTCCTTTTTGGTCCCCTAAGTTCCAAGTGTGGCTGATTCTTGGGAGACACTCTATTTCTTTTACTTGTCCAATTGTTTTGGGTAAAGTTTTGAGTATTATATTGAGCAGGAGTGGTACGAGTAGATATGATTGTCTAATTCCAGATGACTTTAGTGGGAGTTCTTTGAGTTTCCCCTCTTTAATATGACTTTGACTTTGTGTTTGTTGTATATTGCTTTTACCTTTTTAAGGTAAGGTCCTTCTATACCTTTTTAGACAGGATTTTTTTTGTCATAAAGCAGTACTGGATTTATCAAAGATTTTTTCCAACATTATTGATATAATCATGTGGTTTTATCTTTTATTTGACTATGTAGAATATTACATTTATTGATCTCTGTGTGTCGATCCATCTTTGCATTCCTGTAGGTTTGTTTTCTCACAGTGTGTTTGCCTGATTTTGATATTAGGTTATCTGCTGGCATTATATAATTTAAAATGCTAGCAGTATTACCTCTTTTCTCTAAGAGATTATAGAGAACTGATATAATGCTTAAATATTTGGTTGCATTTATTTGTTTGTTTATTTATCTATGTTGGTGTTTTAGACTGGGTCTCTCTGGCCTCAGACTTGAGGCAATCTTTCTGCCTCAGCTTCCCTTGTGTTGGGATTACAGGTGTGGGCCACCATGCCCATCATTGGTAGCATTTATCAATTAAACTATCTGTATTAGGTGTTTTCTTTTTGGAGAGACTATTAAATTTTGATTCAGCTTCTTTACTAGATACGGGCATATTCAGATTGTTTCTTCTGGTACAAAGTTTGGTCATTTATGTCTTTCAAGGAAATTCTTTTTTGTTTTTTAAATTGGGAATAGGACTTAAGACCTTCCACTTGCTATATCCCCAGCCTCCTTTTTGTGGGGGAGGGGCATCTTAAAATTCTTGACTGGAGTGCTGACTTCTGCAGCACATACACTAAAATTCTTAACTGGAATGTTATAGTAGAACTTTCTTCCATCAACATTTTTCCCTGAAGTATACTTAGTATAAGAAGGGTAAGATAAAGTATTGACATTTATTTATTTATTCATTTATTTATTTAGACAGGGTCTCACTATGCAATTTCAGGCTGGCCTTGAACTCATTATGTAGACCAGACTGACCTTAAACTCAAAGCAATCCTCCTGCCTCCTCCTTCCAGGTGATGGAATTATAGAGATATGCCACCATACCCAGTTAGCTTTTCTTTTGCTTATCATTTTTCAGCCTAATTAGTTGTGTGTTCTTATTTTGTTTTGTTTTTCCATACAGGGTCTTACTGTGTAGTTAAGACTATCCTTGAACTCACTTTATATACCAGGTTGGCCTGAAACTTGCAGTGATCCCCTTGCCTCAACCTCCTGAGTGCTAAGACTACACACATGTACTACTATGGCTGGCTATGTATTCTATTTCAAATATTTGCAGCCATTTTTCTTTTGATATTTACATCAACATCATTACCTAGTAAAAGGTGGCTTCTATGTCCTGGTGAACTCCAATTTTTAAAAAAATTTTATCCTTATTTCTGGCACAGCAAGGTATTTTAGGTTTTTCTTAAGCTTTTCCTGTGCCATATATTAGAATCAGGAACCTTGTGTTGGGAAATAGTTGAGACCACAGGATGATCACCACAGCAATAATTCCTATTACTCTAATATTCTCTAAGTGGACTTTATTAAGTATTGTATTTTGCCTTGTTTATTCTTACATTCATCTTCAATTTGTGTTACTTTATTTTTAAAAATAAAGTTAATATTCTTTCCTCAATTTCAAGTTTGTTAAAGTATATCTTTAAACTTTATACTTAGCTTTACACTTAAATTTATAAATTTATGCTATTACCAAATACAAAACCATTTGGTACTATCATTCTTCCACTAAGGAAAATACAAAGTTTTAAAAAAATTTTTTATTTGGTATTTTTTGAGGCAGAGACTCACTAGGTAGTCCAGGTTGCCTTGAACTTACTGTGTAGCCCAGGCTGGCCTCCAGCTTGCAGTGATCTTCCTGCCTCTGCCTCTGAAATGTTGGGACCACAGGTATCACCACCATGCCCAGCTTCTAGGTATTTTTTGTATAACTACATTGTGGATATATTTTTTCTCAGTAGCGGAAAGAAATATTGAGTTTCTGGAATAATTTGTTAAAGGGAGCTTTAAAGCCCAATTGATCAAGTCACCTTTAGATAATTAGAACTTAGCTCTAGAGATGATATTATACAGAGATGCAACTCTTCCTTGTAACAGAAGATGGGTACTATTGGATATTCCAGAAAGTAGTTTCTTTTCAATTCAGAAATTTGAGTTCCTCGCCCTTAAAAATAGAAGAGTCAAGAGGGCAGAAATCCCTCACCAGAGTGCTCCAGAAAAAAACATAACCAACAAGGAAAGAGGTGGGAATTTAGGGAGCCAGGAGTCTGCAGTTGGGACTACGCACCAGGACAGGGGATTGCTTCCCAGGAGGTTCCACCTGCCCTAGTCCACCACGCCCAGCTTCTACCTGTCAATTTAGGGAGCCAAGAGCCTTCAGAGGAGTTGGGACTGTGCTGGAGGACAGTCCCTGGAGGTGGCTTGCTTCCCTGGAGGTTCCACAGGCCCCAGTTCACCACACCCAGCTTCCTCCTCTCAGTTTAGGGAGCTATGAGCCTGCAGGGGTGTTGGGACTGAGCGAGGTGAGTCCTGGTGCCCCGGGGAGAATTGGAGACTTAACCTCCAGTGATTGAGTTTCTAGCGAGCTACCAGGACACTGGACTGGGACCAGGAGGTTCCAGGGCCTCAGTCCACCATGCCAAGCGGCCTTCTTTCAGTGCAGGAGGACAGGGGATTGCACCCCCAGAGGTTCCACCAGCTCCAGTTCACCACACCCAGCTTCTGCCTCACAATTTAGGGAGCCAAGAGCCTGCGGGGGAGCTGAGACTGCTCCAGGAGCTGAGGGTTCAGGAGGTGATTTGCCACACACACAGAGGAAGTTTTCGAATACCACTCAAAGCTAGGAAATATAGAAAAATGACAAAAGGAAAGACCAAAAGGCAGGCTCAAATCTCCAGCCTACCCCAAGAAAGCCTAGGAGCCATGTGCATAGAAGAAAATAGAAGCCATACACCTGAAATGGCTGAAATGATATCAACTGAAATAAAGAAGCAACTAGGGGAAGCTATGGAGAAATTCAAATCAGAAATAATTGTCCAGGTAAAAGAAGAAATGATAAACGTAGTGAAAGAAATAGTGAACACAGCCAGTGAAGACACAGCTAAAAAATTAGAGGAACAAAGCAAACAGATAGAATCCCTGAATGAACACTATAAGAAACAAACAATACATAAAGCAGATTCAAAGAGATATACAGGAAATCAAAAATTCTACTGAAAGCTGCCAAAACCGCCTCAACGAAAGTGAAGATAGAATTTCAGACCTCGAACATAGATCGCAGCTAGTGAACAAGAAAGGAAAGATCTTTTAAAAATAACAAAGAATCAGGAAATAACAATTCAACAGCGGCAAGATGATGCAAAGAAAAATAACATAAGATTAATAGGGATACTATTGATATAATTGCATGTATATTTGAGTGGGTAAGATGGATGACCATATTGTTGTTTTTGTCAGATCGTGGAGCAGAACTGTTAACAGTCTCACTGTTTGAATGTCTACTTTACATGTTTTAACTTTGTAATTTGAACAACTATTTCCAAGAAGTCAGTATGTAATTTGTCAAGTAATAATGTCTTAGGTTTTATTGTTGTTGTACTTTTCCTTTTTTCCTTGGAATACTGTATTGTTGCTACCCTTTATTCTGTTTTATTTTGTTTTGTTTTTTCCTCTTTAAATAAAATTATTTAAAAAAAGATTAATAGGGACAAATGAAAAAGAAGGGGACAGCTCAAATGATATCAAGAGGATATTTACAGAAGTAATAGCTGAAAACTTCCCAAACATGAGAATGGAAACTGACATTTGGATTAGTGAAGCATATAGAACTCCAAATAGCCATAACCAAAATAAAACTATACCCAGACACATAATAATCACTATCCCAG
>PVJX010015138.1:0-43289 GCA_004027295.1 Dolichotis patagonum
ACTATAATTAATCATATGTTATTCTTCTTTGCATCATCTAGCAGCTGTTCATTTGGTTTTTCATGGTCTCTCATAGTTTTTATTTATTTTTATTTTTTTGAGACAAGGTCTCACTATGTAGTTCAGGCTAGCCCTGAACTCCCTATATAGCCCAGGCTGGCCTTCAACTCACAGTTATCCTCTTACCTCAGCCTCCCAAGTGCTGGGATTATAGGCATATGCCATCATACCTAGGGACAATTTTTAAGAAATCTTTCTTTTCATGATTGTTACCCACACTTCTGTCTTCTAGATCTGATATTGTATCCTTACATTGGTTCATTCTGTATATAGTTTCAATGTAATTTTTAATCTCCTGGATATCTGTTTGAATGTGTTTTATAGATTCCACTCCTTTCCTATGTTGGGCACTCATGATTTTCATTATTTTCCTAAGTTCCTTTTTTTTAATCTGTAGTTTCTCTAGATTCACTAATTATGTGCTTTATTATGCTCATCATCTGTAAAGCTATCTGCAAAATTACTTTTGATTTGATTTTTTCCAGTGCTTCATTCATCTTCCTTGTTACTTCCACTGTCACTACTTCAGAGACTCCAGGAGGTTAGCTTTTGAATTGTTCTGTGTCATTGTCCCCAGGATTTGCCTTTAGCGAGCTAGACATGTCCTACTTGCATGTCTTCTCCTTTTTTGTTTTTTTTTTTAGTTTAATTTCTGCCTTGATGCTTGTAAATTGTTTGTAGTAGGTATCTTTATTGCTAGTATCAAGCGCCTTTAGGAAGTTACTACTTCTCAGAGATGTTTTCCAGGTGTAACTGTCTTTTGGGTTTTGAGTCTGTTGCAAGATCATATCTCTTCAATTTACTGGGGATAAGAGATTGCCTTAGCCCTTGGTTCTTTGGCATTGGCCTATAGTACTTTTTATTACACATAGGCAATCTTTGTCTTAATGTACAAGGAAGGACAACGAACTGATAAGAACACTTACGTCACCTTGGCTAATGTAGTACAATAAGCATTAACAATAGCATCAAACACAGCATAGAAAATAACAAACTGTCATAACTATTAATTTTGCCACTTTTAACAATATAAATAGGATCTGTAGTTATATTGTTTCAACACATTCAAAGGATCCTCTGCAGAGACCAAGAAAAGGCAAACAAGCTTTATTATCTGGTGGATGACACCCAACATGTAGTTCAAAATGTTGATCCCCAGGACTGATTTGTTACACATTATTAGGAACTAATTTCCAACTTTGAGAGTAGCTTGAACATTTATTTTGCCTAGATCTTGGTAGTATGGTGGAAACTAGGTGCAGTCCTAGTCAGAAAGGGGTTTTTGGAATGAGGTCATTTGGGACAGAGTCCTCTCATCTCTTGACTGCGTGCCTCAGCAAAATGGAAATTGGGAGTGGTAGACAGAAAAAGGGCTTGGGAACCAAAATGGCATCTTAACTAAAATGGTGTGACTACTGTTTGCTTCAATATAACCAAGTATAAAACAAAAACAGAAAATTTCACACAGTAAATATCCCCTCAAAAGGACTACTTTACCCCCAGGGAAGAAAATTTAGAAGGGAGTTGGGGAAAAATAGAGAAATAGAAGAAGAAAAAGGGATTAGAAGCAAGGCTGAAGGTCAAAAGAAGACAATCTTTCATAACCTTTGGGAACTGGTGAAGAAGACAAAAGGAGAAGAAAGAAGGAAGAAACAAAAATAGAACAGATCAACAAAATCTAGAAACGATGTTCTCATATAAAAACAAGAATAAACAAGACAAGAGAAAGAAAATAAAAATAAATTAAAAAGTAAAGAAGAAAAGCAGAAAAAAATGTCCACTTCAGAGTGTGTCTCTGCCATCACTGTTAGACAAAGGGGCAGACATAACCCAGATCCATGCTAACTGATTCCAGCAAGCCAGCAGTAGAATTATGGCGGTGGTGGACATACCCAGTAATCCTGAGTCTTTAGTTTCGCTGAAGTTCAACCTGCTTCTGGTTTCTGGCTGTGAGGCTAAGACCTGAATTTTTCAGTCACAATACGCTGAGTGACTCCTGCCAGCTTGAATTCAATTCCCTTCCAGCTTGAACCCAGCTCCCTGACCTCTTGCCAGGTTGAACTCAGTTATGCCGCACCCTGACACTTGGAACCACTAGATGGAGCTGACGCACATTTACGAGTTCTGGACCCTTGTTGTCCCTTTTCAAAATGGCTACCAGCCAGTTGCCCTCTCCTGGGTGGTATCTGGACTCAAATAACTCACCAGCCACTGCAGTCCACAGTGTCCACTACTCCATTCCAATGGCACGTTTCTCTGTGAAGGCTTCTGGGGTCACTAGTAGTCACAGTGCCTCTGCAGGTTTGAGTTGCTGCTCCCAAGCCAAGAGCCTTCAAGATTGACAGCACCTATGCCTAAAAGACGCAATTACCCTAAACCAATGGTCACCTAGACTGCAGAAGAGCTCATATTAGTAAGAATACCCCAAGCCATTAGGATTCTTATCACGGAAACCAAATTTCCCCTCAAGTCATGAGAATTCCTGAGTTATGAAATCAAGACAGATACAATGATTGACTGGACTTTAACCAGGATCAGGCTAGTGAGGACACTGCTGCCACTTCACTGAGCACTGGATAATATGACCGGCCAGCTTCAACACAGAGTGATACTCCTGGCAACTAGGCCACTAAAAATTGGCTGCTGTCACTGCCAAAATAAATCATTTCCTAACCATGTTTCTTTAACTCACCAGTTCCTGAGCCAAATTCCCTGGAAGGGGTGTTTGATTACCAGAGCCTAAACTGTGTGCCAATAAAGAGTGAGAGAACAAGTAGTTGACATATTCTGCTACTATAAAGGGAAGATATGCCTCTAAGATTTTTATGGTAGAAAATTCCTCAAGTGAAAAGAATATTAGATTCCAGGTAATCAAAAGAAATGGCAAAGGTTCACAGTTGGGTAATTGGCCAATGTCACAAATAATATGCAGTTATGTTTTTTGTTTTTGGTACCAGAACCCAATGATTGCCAGGCAGGCACTGTGCCCCTGAGCTATATTCCATGTAGTCAATTAATTTTTTAAAAAATGAACTCTCTCTGACAAGGTTTCACTATGCAATTTAGGCTACTCTTGAACTCACTTTGTAGCCCAGGCTCAAAATGATCCTCTTGCCTCAGCTTCCCAAGTGCTGGGATTACAAGCGTGCACCAGCATACCTAGTTTCAAAATATATTCTAATTGTCTTAATTGCAAAATGTAGAGACAAATAGGCTATGAGATACATAACACTATCAGTTGATTAGTGAAAAAAATATGAAGAATTAAAAGAATGAATTGATATTGATTCTTTCAGTTTCTTACTCAGTGTAAAAGTCTTTTCCCAAGATACAATCAGCAGTGTTAGGGGAACTCACCAAAATTTTATTATAACTCATAATTGTTAAAATGGACAGTCAGAAATTTTCTTCTTGGATTAGATGATATTTTCTTACAATATTCACCCATGAGTCCTAGATATGATCACTCTAGCTATTCAAATAGAAGATAATAGTTAAAAGTTTTGTCTGCAGTTCATATTTGTTTATTTCTAACTGGGTGACCTAATTCTTGTTTTCTACATCTGGAAAACAAGGATTGTAACAGCATCTACTCAAAAGAGTTATTGTGAAGAATAATAAGATAATTAGTGGTTAGATCAGTAACTAGCACATAGTGAACTTTTGGTAATTAGTGACAATGATTACTGATTGATTGATGATGATGATGATGATGATGATAATGATGATTGCATTTCCAGAATGAGTCTGTTGCCATGGAAATGCAGAATGATTTTGGAAAAAAACACTGAACTGATATTTTGGTTGTGATCTGATTCTCCTCCAGTAACTCAATAACCTACACAAAGTTAACATATTATTCTTTTTGCAAAATGAAATGCTTGTTCTGTATTATCTTCATAAAATTGCTTTCAACTCTAAAATTATTAGACTCTATGTCATCTTTTTTTCATACTAAACATTACAATTTTCTTAACTATATTAATGTATCAGAAACTACAATGGAAAATAAATGTTTCTTCTACTAAACTTAACACTTCCAATACATCTGTGACCAAGTGCATTGACAGACTAATTCTCCAACGCCAGATTAGTGTCAGTTCAATTCTGACACTATCTACCTGGAGCCAGTGTGAGATCTCACAAGTGAAGAGTTCAGTCCCATAAAACCACTCTCAACTTTTTATGCCAATCAGAATTAGTGAGTCTGTAGTTTACCTATACTTCTGTCGGGCTATCAGTCAAGATTCCCACATCTTCCTCCTCAGTTTCAATAATTTGCTATGATGTCTCAAAGAAATTAGAGAAACATATTTACCTGCTTATTGTAAGAGCTATAATAAATGATACAGATGAGCAGCCAGTTGAAGAGCTACAAGGGTAAGGCTCAGAAGCATCCTGCATACAAAAGCTGCCTTGTCCGCAGAGTTGCTGTGTATTTAGCAAGCATATGAATGTGTTGACTAATCTGGAAACTTTTGAATCTTGTACTTTAGGGCTTTTTATGGAGACTTATCATGTGGCACAAACAATTTTTAACTCTAAATCTAGACCTTCTCCTTTTCCTGGAGAATGAAGTGGGGTTAAAAGTTCCAAACTTTAATTATGGTTTGGTCTTTCTGGACCAGGATCTATCCTGAAAATAAAGAGCTCATCAAGGGTCCCTTCAGTACGGCAAAAGATGCTCCTATTATTAAGGAAATCACAAAGTATTTAAAAATTCTGCATCAGGAACCATGATCAAAGACTAAATATTAAACAAAAGATATTCCTAGCACATCATGTCTTTGGAAATTACAAGGGTTTCAACACCTCTGTGCTAAAAACTGAGCATATTATATATGATTATATGCATATGTGTCTATATATATAATGACAAATATATGATATATATTTTCTTATTATGTCACAATATTACATAACTTGATTACTAGACTCATTATAATCTTTATCACATTCCTCAGCAACGTTTGTCGGTATTAGGATATGACACTCAGACTATTATTGTATTAGTAGGCCTAGTTATACAAATTACTGAAATTTATGTTCATGTTTTATTTCAGATTTATTTATCTGCTTTTTGTAGTACTGGGGATTGAATCCAGGGCCTTCACACTGAGCTAGATCACCAGTTGTTTCTATTTTTATTTTGAGACAAGTTCTTGCTATGTCACTAAGTTGCTCAAGCTGGGCTTGAACTTGAAGCCCTAATGCCTCAGCCTCCCAGAGTGCTGGAATGGCAGATGTGCGCCACCACATCCAGCTACTCAGGTTTTAAAAATCGCAAACATTATAAACATACATGTGCATATAAAATAGAACAATATAGAATAGTGAACCATATAATTTATATTAATTCTTTAATCGTATTAACTCTAATCTTACATAAACATGAGTTCATTATCTATAACCTTTTAGAGATCTCATATTCCCAGAAATGCATATATAGTCTAAATATAGTCTATAATTTTTGATTCTATTGATTTATAAATTTTGTGAGGCTAACTACGTATATATTTTTTTTTAATCTTGTGTGCGTACAAGATTAAACACATGGTTTGCATGCTTGTAGCTAATTTGAATATCTTAATTCTACCTATAAGCAAACATTTTTTCAGGTATGTTTTGACTTTTCATTTGGTAACTGGTATTATTTAGGATGTTGAATAGCATTTCAAAAAACATGGTGCTATATATTTTGCTGAGTCATTTTATTTTAACTTTTGTAGATATTACTAAACCTTTAAATAGTTAGTATTGCCTGGAGTTTCTATTGCCAAAAGTTTGGAAATGTTGACTGACTTACACAAGAGGAAGCAGCCAGAAACTGCTTTTGTAGAATACCCCTTAATTTTGTTTTGGAGAGAGATTAAGTGTAGATGAGGACACTAAACAAGAAAGATATTTTGGACTGAAGGGCCATCATTATGGATAATATTCAGCTGTATTCAGCCATACATCTCCCTTTCCTTTAGCCCAGATGGTAAAATGACTCATCTGTTCCACTGGCCAGCGAAATAAGGGGAGAGAAGAGGAACTGTTCTAATCCAGATAAAAATGGATGATGTTTCAGAAGCAAAGGGAAAATATTTCTAGGCAAAGATGATAATGCATTGATAGCTCATGTTAATACTTTATATTCCTTTTCAGATTCACAGCTTGAGTTTTGAATTGCTTCCAGGATTCTTGAAGAATAGTTCCAACCAAGAATTTTTTTTAATCTTTCTGGTACCCATGAAAGTTGTAAATATTTTTGAACTTCAAATGATTTACTTTAATATTTGCTCTTTATGAAGACTACAGATCATCCTTTGAATCTGTGACTTTTTTATCACAGATTCACTTTCTTGAAAATTACCTAGCAATTTCACATTGAACGTATTCTAGTTAAGAATATGTCTAGGATGGATGCATAATTGTTTCCCTGAATAACTAGAGACTTAATGGACAGCAAGAACAATACAACAGAAAATTATGGATTATGACAGGCAGAAATGAATAGTAGAGAATAAGACTTTTGTATATGCTTGTTTCTGTAATTGTCATCATGTGAGGTTAGGCTGGTTTATGGAAGGTTTACGGATACGTCTGTTTTATAGATATGTAGTCACAGGAAATGTAAAATCTTACGTCCTTCCTCAAAGATCTGAAAAAATAATTGAACAATTTCTGTAACAACAGGCCATTCTGGCATCTAGAAGTTTAATCTCTAAGGAAGTGGAGACAATTAGGTAAGATTTGTTCTTAGCTATTAGTGGCATTGTTGCACTTCTAAACCTATCTTCCTATTCCATTTGCTAATAAACCTACCAACCTGAGCCTCCTAATCAACAGTTCCATCTGTTCTTTCTCCTATCCTGAAACATTTGATTACTGCCTCTCTCTTTCTGATGTTGGGTGAAACTCTTTAATGTTGGGAGAAACTTTTCTTTTAGGCATTCAGACACAGTTCTAGGAAACAGCAGAGCCTATGTCCTGTTATCCCTTGAGGCCTGTTTAAAGGTTCCATGCTAGCCAAACTATTTGTAAATCATTTTATTAGGATTCTATTATAAGCTAGAAGTCACTGTTTTTATTATGTAAAATGTTTTTCTCTATATTATGATTTTTATTTAGAGGTCTTCAAAAAGCCTCATGCACTCATACATGGGGTTTTTGGGAGGTGATTAGGTTATGGGGGGTTATAGCTCATTTGCTGTTGGAAGGTGGGAACTGACTGGAGGAGGTGGATCATTGGGAGATGGCCTGGAAGGATTTGTCTCTCTCCCTGTCCCTCTCTCCCTTCAATTTTGTTTCTCTTCTTCCTGGTTCCAGACCGTGAGCAGGTTCTTCTCTGCCATGCTCCTATGCCAATCTACCCTGCTTTGAAGTCAGCTGAGTAAAGACTGAAACCACTACAAACTGTGAGCCAAAATAAATCTCTCCCTTACGTTGTGGGTATCATATATTGTGCTTCAGTGTCCAAAAAAAAAAAAAAGACTAAGACACTGTCTACTATGGTAGAAATCTCTGCTTTTGTATGTATAACATACATTTCCTCTTATAATAATATCTTGATTTCCCAATCAGAAAGAACTTCCTTTCATTGTAAGGGATCTTGATAGGTTCCTCAAATAACACTCATTTTACCTCTGACTAAGGAGTTGATACATTGTTTAAGGGAAGCTAGTCAAATTATATATCTCCCTTGAACTTGAATCTTGAGCAATATAAAAATTTTAAAAATTGTTGTAGCTGATTTATCAAGACAATAGAGTTTATTGAGAGAAATTGTTGATTATTTCCTGCTTTCTAGATATGCAGGATTCACATTCTTCCCAACACAACATATTCAGCTTCTCTATAATCCTATGAACTAAGGCTTTATCCATCTAATAATTTTTCTCTTTTTTAGAGGTAATTTCTACTACTTGTTAAAATAAAAGAATTCTGATGGAAACTATGGTATACAAAGTAATGAACCCCTAAAGATAACAACATTGTAATCCTCAGATTCTGTGAAAAGGTTATTTTACATGGTGGGGAAGAATTAAGGTTACAAATTAAATTATAGTTGCTACACAGCTAATGTAAAGAAGCTATCTTGAATTATCTAGGTTGGGCCTGATGCAATTACACATCACTTAAGTGGGGCTGGTGGGGCAGAAAAATCAAAACCAGAGATATTGTGATAAAGATATACCTAGTCATAGTTACTCCATGGAAGAGGGCCATGAGGCAAGAACATAGGAAGGCTCTACAAGCTGAAAAATATAAGAAAATAGATTTTCTCTTAGAGTCTTCAGAAAAGAGTGCAGTTTTGCCAGTGCATCACTTTTAACCTGATGTTGTCTGTTTTTGATCTGACCGCCAAAACTATCTTTTAATAAATTTGTACTATTTTAAGCCATTATGCTTGTGATAATTCATTTTTTTAACTTTTCTATTTCAAAGAGAAAATGCAATGAAAAGGATAGAGAATTTCAAAACAAGATAATAGATTAACAATGGTTAATATATTGTGCTTGGTTATCTTCAAAGTAGTTGCTCAGATTACAAGATACAGGGTCAACCAATATAAGCACAAATTATTTTTTCAATGAACTGATAGAAATTAGCAGCACAATTAAGTTAGTTATCTTGCATATGTGTATATATATATATATATATTCTTTTCCCTTCCTGCTTTTTTTCTTTCCCTTACTCCAGTTTATCTTTCCTTTCTAGTAGTTTCTTCCCATTTTTCAATATATTTTGTGATCTTGTTTACTCTTTCAGTTTCTTATAATAGGGAGCCCAGAAATTATACTACAAAGCTAATGTCATGAAATCAACATAGTACTGGCAAAAACAAAACAAAACAAAACAAAATGCAGACCTGAGAATCAGTGGAACAGATTAAGTGGTGAAAACACAACTACAAACACACTCAGCCACCATATCTTTGACAAAGGAGCCAAACATATTCATTGAAAGAAAGATAGTCTCTTTAATAAATGGTGTTGGAAAAACTGGCTATCAATATGCCAAAGACTAAAACTACACCAATGTGTGTCTCCATGCACTAAAGTCAAAATGGATCACAGATCTCAATACTAAAACAGAAACACTAAATCTACTGGAAGAAAAAGTAGATAAAAATCTCGAAGACATAGGGGTAGACAGAGAGTTCATGAACAAAACCTACACTGCATGGGAACTACATTAAAAAAATCAACAACTGGAACCTCATCTTATTAAAAAGTTTTTGCACATCAAAAGAAATCACCAACAGAGAGAAAAGAAAACCTACAGAATGGGAAAAAAATTAAAGATACCTTTCCTTTATACAAAGGACTTCTATCTCAAACATATGAAGAACTGAAAAAAATTAGCCCCCCCATTCAAAGACCCAATCCAAAAATAAGCATCTGAGATGAATATGTACTTTTCGGATGAAGAAATACAAATGGAAAATTAATATATGAAAAAATGTTCAACATCACTGGTCATTTGAGAAAGACTAATTAAAACAACACTGAGATTCCATATCACTCTAGAAAGAAGGGCCAAGATCAAGAAATCAACCAATAACAAATGCTGGCAAGGCTATGGTGAAAAAGGAATCTTCCTCCACTGAATATAGATCGGTACAACCAATGTGGAAATCAGTGTGGAGATTCTTCAAAAAACTAGGACTAGAGGTCCCATTTGACCCAGCTGCTCCCCTTCTGGGAATCTTCCCAGAAGAACTGAAAACGTCATATCACAGTGATATATATGCACCCATGTTTATAGTAGCACAATTTATACTTGCTAAATCTTGGAAACAACACAAATGACCATCAACCAAGGGACTTTGTTCTTCTATGATTTATTGATCTGTGAAGAAAATATCACAAATTTTATAACTGAACAAAATAAAGTGGTGGTAAATATATATTCATGATAATTTTCTCTAAATTTCCATAAATGTTTGAAATATTTCAATTGTAATCTTATGAAATATTTGCCATTCCCATTGCCAGAAATTAGTCATAAACCATACCCAGCTTCACAGAATCTGCAGACTATGACCCCTAGAAACAGAGCAAAATACTCAATTACCATTTAGAAATTCTAATTCTATAGAATATAGGGGAAGCTTCAACATTCTTCTCTCAGTAAAATAGACCAAGAAGTCAGAAAACCACCAAGGACAGGGAAAACCTGAATACTGCCCACCAACTGAATCTTATTGGCATTTATTCCACCTAAAAATGGTAGAATAAGTAGAAAACAGATTCTGTTAAAGAGCACATTTATGAAGATAGAACAGATCTTAGGCTGTTAGATGATTTCAATCAGTGTAAAACAACAGAAATCATGCAAAAATATACTGTACAACCATAATGGAATTAAAGTAGAAATCAATAAAAGAGAACATTAGGAAAATCTTCCAATGCTGAATTTTAAATACATTCTAAATAATTCATAGAAGAATAATTTCCAAGGAGAATAAAATTCAAAGAACTAAAAAAAATTGAAAATGCCATTTTATCAAAATCTATGGCATACAGATAAAGCAAGGCTTTGAGGGAAATTTGTAGTAGCAAAGACTTACAAAAGAAATTTCAGATAAAATATCCAAGTTTCTACCTTCAGAAACAAAAGAACAAAATAACCCAAGGGAAACATAAGGAAATAGTAAGTTTAACACCAAAAATCCATGAGACTGAAATCATAAAAACAAAATAAAAGCTATTTTGGAAATGATTAACAAAATTGATAAACTTTTAGTAAGACTGATAAAGAAAAGCAGAGAGGAAACCAAGTACTAGGATTAGGAATTCAAGGGGGAACATCAGTATAGAACCTGTAGAAATGAAAAACATAATAAAAGATCACTATTTAAAAGACCTGTACTCCTACATTCAAAGATTTAGAAAAATGGAAAAATTCCTTGAAAATCACAAGATGAAGTACAGTCATGTGCCACACAACCTTTTGGTCAGTATGGAGCATAACTATGACAGTGGTCTCATAAGGTCATAATAAAGCTAAAAGTTTCCGGTCACCCTGTGACATTGTACTGACAGTCAGGTTGTGGCACAGTGCAACAGTTTCAGGCATCTGCCAATGCTGCTGAAAACAAACTGGCACTGCGTACGTGGAAGCGTAGCACTGCTTGTAGAGCCATACTTCTGTGAGTTTCATTTTATACTTTTTAATGAAAATAAATGACTGTGTCACTGGTATATGTAATTAACACACTTTTCTTTTCTTTTTTTAAATCATTTTAGAGAGCATAACAAATAAAATTTGATCCTAAAACAGTGTGCTGTGTTATACCAGCAGAAGTCCCAGGCATGGCCCCAAGAATGATAGGCCAGATAGATATAGATAGATATAGGCTGGAGAGATCTTTGCTACAGATAGAGACATGTAGTAGACTATAGTACTTAACGTTTGTATTAGTATACTCTAGACATTGTCATGATAATGTGACAAAATCATCTAGGGCTGTGTTTTTCAGCACATGTCCTTAGTATTAAGTGGTGTGTGACTGAGCATAATTTGAACTGTCCTATAATTACTGAGAAAATTGAGTTAGTAGTTAGAAAACATTCCAAAAAGTCATCCAGGCCTGGATATTTTTGATGGCAAAAAACATGAATTGTAGACAATCTCTTCCACAAAATAAAAGAGAAGGGACATACCACATTTTATTTCAATTATGAAACTATTAAACCCTTTGATGTTACAAGAAAAGAAAACTTCATGCCAATGTGATGTATGAACATGGTAAAAAAAATTCACAACAAAATAGTAGCAAACTATATCCAGCAACAGACAAAAGAGATTATATATTGTGTCCAAATGGAATTTATCCCAGACATGTAGAGTTTCTTTACCATTCAGAAGTCAATTAATGTAACAAATTATACCAATAAATTAAAGCAAAAAATCCTCTTTGTCATCTCAATATACATATAAAACATAATCCTCAAAAAAGAATGAAGCAAATCAGAAATGGTAACTATCTTTATAAATCTAAAAGACTCATTTAATTTATTTTATCTTAAATCTTATACAACTGTTTAAAGACAAAACTCAGATTTTATAATATAGGTATATCTAATGTATACAACAATACCTAATGTATGGGTAATGGGTTTGGACATATAAAGTTGCAAAATTTCTAGATTTTGTATAAAATAGTATATTAATAACTGTGGCTGGACAATGCAAAGTTGAGTATATACAGTGATCCATACAATATTAATAAAAACAATTCAAAGAAGTATATCTCAAAGCTAAGTGGAAATTAAAAAGAAATTCTAAGTAACATTAAAACACAAAAACCAATAACAAAAGACATAAAAACAAAAAAAGAAGATAAGTAGAAAATACAAATAAAATGCTGAACATAAACCCCTGTATATAAATAATTAAATTATTACAAGAGATGTACTTTAAATATAAAGATTCAGAAAGTAAATGGATGAAAAAGATATACCACGTAAAGAGTAGACATAAGAATGTCTTGACTATCTTGATATAAGAGTACATAGATTCACAAAGAGAATACATAAAAGGTGAAGAGGTGGGCAATTCCATGTACTAAATGTGAATTTATCATGAAAACATAAAAAGGACAAAATATTATGTACCCAATAACAGAAATTGAAATACATGAAGCAAAATTGCAACAATTAAAAGAAGTAGATAATTCCACAATGAGAGTTGGATGGTTATATCTCTCTCAAACTTACAGTCACCAGACAAAAATACAGAAACCTGAAACCTACCAACCACCTTTAGGGGAAAAAGAGAGAAAAAGAAAGAAAAGAAAAAGAAAGAACAAAAAAAAAAGAGAGGGAGAGAGAAAAACTGGAAAGAATTTAAACAGAAAGTAAGAAGAAAAAAATAAGCAGAAATCAAGAAAACAGGAACAAAAATTAGCAAAACAGTGAACCCCAAATCCAGTATTTTAAAAGATCAATAAATTTAATAAACCTCTTCTCAGAATAATGAAGATGAAAAGGAAGGCAAAAACTGTAATATCAATAATAAGAGAAAGAGATCATTAAATCACAGATTTCATAGATATTTAACACAGAGGGAATAACATGAACGTACTGTTTCATTACATTTGACAACCTCAATGAAATACCAAAACAGCCCTCTTAAAACACATATTCTCACTAAATTTAAATTACATTAAGCACAAACCTGTCCCAAGAAGAAATACAAAACTTGAACATTTCTATATCAATGAAAGAAATTGAATTTATAATTTAGAATCTTACCACAAATACAAATCTATGTCTAAATTCTTGACTAGTGAATTCTATCAACCATTTAGGGAAGAACTCATACCAATTCTACAAAATTTCTTTCTCAAAGTAGAAGGAAATACCTACTCATTTTATAAAGCTAAAATTACATGAAGCTATAACTAGAGAACATAATTTTGGAGAAAAATACCTCTGAAGATAGAAATAAACATCTTCAGCAAGATATTATCAGGTCAAATCCAACAGTATACAAAACAGCATACTGTGATCAAATGGTACTCTACTGGCTCAGGCCCAAAATACACACTATGCAGCCAGACAGGGAAGCCTCCTGGACTCTGTTCTTTCTTTGCTACATTCATTATTAATATGCATCATATTAGCTACCATGGTGACATTTTCAAGCAGGTGTTATTTCAATTTCTAGAACAACAATCAAGAAAATCCATAAATGTTCCCAAGCACTCTTTCTTTTTTAATAGTAAAATTAAGAGCACACATGGAAGAATATGTCACACCAAAAGTCTTAGTTACATTTTCACTGCTGGGACAAAATACCAGGCCCTACAAGTGAAAGGAAGAAAGATTTATTTAGCTCATAATTTGTGGAGGTTTCAGTTGACAGTCAGCTGGTTCCAAGTTAGGGTGGCATGGCAGAGGAAAAATAGCTTGAGACATTGCAAGAAGGAAGCAGAACCATCCTTATTCTTTCCCTTTTTACTCCATTCAACCTACAGGCCTATTGGTTGGTGCCTAGGGTGGTTCTTCCCTTTTCAGTAAATCCTTATGTGCTAAAGCAATCTGTGGACTAACCATGATCCAGTCACCTCGCAAAACCCTACATATGAATACATGAAACTCATCTAGATACAAACCGCAACACCATTTGAGCCGTATTTGCTCCTGCCCCAGGCTCTAAGAAGATCCCTTTTTGTAGTTTCAAATGATTGGGTTTTCTCTAAAGTGGTAGGAGTTGAAATTCAGTTTGTGATTTATCTATCCCTTGGTTCTTGCATTCTTGGTAAACTGTGAATTCTCACTTTGTTTAGACATTTTCTGATTTCTAATATTGTAGCCATGATGACTTTGTCTCATGAAAATGACTTCCAGAACTCTTCAGAAAGTGGCAAGAAGGAGGGGATAAGTGTGTTCAAAGTAACAAGGTACCATTTTGAAGGAGATTAATGGCAATGTGTCTTTTACTGCGACACATTTTAAAAAATTTAAACATACCATTATTTTTGAACACACCTTGTACATACCATGTCTAACTTTTGACAAGCACAGCTGGTTTAGTTTATTGCCATGTGGAGAAAAATTTGTAAGAAATTGACAGATAATAGCCTTAGAAATGTCTATTTATATTATAAAATGCTATAGACAGGTGCAAAATGTTGTTGCCAAATTAATTGTAAAAGACATATCCATAAAATAATCCAAGAAGAATTTATTCTTATCTAGCATATGTAACTCTTTTGGATAATTCATCATGTTTTCTGAGATTTAACTGATTTTTAATATTTGATGCATTTTATCTTGATAAATATATAGTAGTGATCAGCATCAGATGATAAATTTGTTTGTAGAATGAGTGACTAATATTGAAAACATTTTTGTGACAATCACAGCCAATATTTGAATGAATGATGAAAAGTTAATGTTAACAACACCAAAAGAATTATCAACTAAAAAGCATTCACACGCTACATATTTTGCCCCTTTATTGAATTTTTCACAGAAGAGGTACATAGTGAAAATAGCCATACTCCCAAATTGTTATACAGATTCAGTGCAATTCTAATCAAAATATGATTAGTGTAACTCACAAAATTAGAAAAAACATTCCTAAAATTCATTTGGAACAAGAAGAGACCTAGAATAGTAAAAGCAATTCTGAGCAACAAAAGCAAGTCAGAGGAATCACAATTCTTGAGCTGAAACTATACTGTAAAGCCACTGTGATGAAATCAGCTTGGTATTGGCAAAGGAACAGACCTGGGATTAGTAGAACAGATTACAAGATGCAGATACAACTACAAAACCACGCAACCATATTATCTTTGACAAAGGGGCCAAACATGTTCATTGGAAGAATGATAGCCTCTTTAATAAATGGTGCTGGAGAAACTGACTTTCCACACACCAAAGACTATAACTAGACCCATGTTTATCACTATGCATTAAACTAAAGTCAAAATGGAGCAAAGATCTAAATATAAAAACAGAAACCCTAAATCTACTGGAAGAGGAAATAAGTAAAAATCATGAAGATGTAGATATAGGCAGGCACTTTATGAACAAAACCTAGACCACATGGGAAATATTACAAAGAATAAACAAATTTAACCTTATTAAAAAGCTTCTCACAGCAAGATAAATCACCAACAGAATGAAAAGAAAACTCATAGAGTGGGAAAAAATTGTGGCCAACTGTCTCTCAGACAAAAGACTTACATCTAAAACATATAGAGAATTGAAAAAACTCAGGCCCTCTAGTTCAAAGACCTAGTCCAAAAATGGGCATCTGAGATGAATAAACATTCTTCAGATGAAGAAATACAAATGGCAAATAAATATATGAAAAAATGTTCAACATATTTGATCATTTGAGAAATGAAAATTAAAACAACACTGAGATTACATCTTGCTCCACAAAGAATAGCTATTACCTAGTAATCAATTAATAACAAAAGGCTGGCAGGGATGTGAGGATAAAAGAACCCTTCTCCATTGTTGGTGGGAGTGTAGACAGATGCAACCACTGTAGAAATCAATGTGGAGTGTCCTCAAAAAACTAGGACTAGAAGTCCCATTCAACCCTGTTAGCCCTTTTCTGAGTATCTTCCCACAAGAATTAAAAACATCATATCACAGCAACATATATGCACCCATATTTATAGCAGCACATTTTATAATAGCTAAATCTTGGATACAACCTAAATGCCCATCAACTGAAAAATAAATAAAAAATGTGATTTTTTATATAATAGAGTATTACTCAGCCATAAAAAGGATAAATGAGACTTTAAAAAAAATTAAAAGGAATAAAACAGAACAATAAAACAGCAGTGATAAGACAGTAGGAAATCTACAATAGTTACTATATTGCATATTGTTGTCCTTTAAATAGTTTCTCAGGCTCCCAGCTTTAGGCTTGCAAAGTCAATCAAACAATAGAGTTCCTCTGAATCAACTGGTTGGTCATGGTGGGGTTGATGTTCTTCTCTTCTCAGCCCATGCACTGGCTTGCTCATAGGCAGAGGTTGAGACTTTCCTAGGTGCAAACTATGGATGCAACCAGAGACCATGCTCATAAGTGAAATAAATCAGACTCACGTGTGTAAACATCGTATTGTCTCCCTGGTGTGAGAAGCTGAAAAAGTAAATAAGTTTCAAAATGTACAACAGATATTGTAAAATGGGAAGAAATTGTTCAAAAGGAAAGAGAAACTGGTTTGGGGAAAAGGAGAAAAGAAGGAAGGGAAAAGGAAAAAAATATACATATATACAAGATAGTTAAGATAGTTATATTACTAATTTCTCTTAGTTCACTGAAACAAGGAGTTTGTGCCCATATTGTTTGATCAGTTTTTCATGCCTATATCTTGTAATTTAAGAAACTACTTTGAAGATAGCAATATGCAATGTATTAACCATTCTTACTTTCCTATTATCTTGTTTTGAAATTTTATATCATTGGTTTTATTGTTTTTTCTCTTTAAAATAAAAAAATGGAAGCTGATGTAGAAATGACATGAATGTCTACCCACATAATCAGAACTCAATGAGGCTTGTGCCTTTTGTGATTAAATAGAACAACATTTCTCACAACAAAGTGAGAATTGAGTTCAATAATAACATTTTTCTAAATGAATCATATAGTTTGACCCAGCAAGTCCATCTCTACAAATTTGTAAGGAATTAATTGGAGTTGCTTATAGAGATTTAAATATATATAAATGCTTATCATATGTGCATAGGAATGTCTAAAAAATTTAATAACTGTAGTAGAGCATAATTTTTCAGTGCTGACAAACTGATGAGGTGTTTAATGTGTATAACTCTGAAATCATACAAACCTATGAAATGGATACTACTATTTTTCTATTTTTCTTATAGATAGGAAAAGTGAAACAAAGAACACTGAGCATCTTCCCAAGATCCCTGCTTCAGTTATGAAGCCTGCCAGGCCCTCATCTTGGAGGTCATGCCAAGTTACTTCTGCCTAAGTCCCTTCATTAGACGAGAATCTGTAAAACTGACTATTATTCCCAGGGAAAGGAATTAGACTCCATGACTTGACAGCAGGAATATCAAAGAATTTTTGAGTGTATTTTAAAACCACTGTAGTCACACAACTGGCTAAAGACAGTGGGATTTAAATTCAGAAAGTCTGAGTCTTATGTACTATAATAAAGATATCTATGAATCAGAATGTGATATATGTGCCAATATTATAGATATTTAACATGATATTAGACAAGTGATTGCTATTTTTTTTCTTTTAGCTGCCAAACCCTTTTAAAAACAACTTAAAGTAGATGTTAGGCATATTTTTTTAAAGATCCCAGTGATGATGTGGGTTTAGAGTAGATGTGGAGGCATGGGGCTCCTTCCGTTCAGCCACGCTCTAAATCCTAGAAACCCCTCAGCCATCTTAGAGGAAGCCCTGGTCTCTTTAGAGTGCTGGCTTGGTACTGACTGAAAATTCGTAGATGTGTGATAATACATAATACATGGTATTGTGAGAAAAGTAGGTTAAGAAGCAGTATGTGCTGTGGTCCCATTTTTATTTAAAAAATGAGCAATTTCATCATATATGTACATATGTTCATATATATGTATACATATACATGAAGCATATATCAAATATGAACAGATTGGTGGATTTACAGTTTTATTTTTAATTATTTTACCTGGGGTTACTAAGGTTATTTTTATACAGAGAAAATTAAGACTTTTTATGCTAAATTCAGTCTTTCTATAAGATGACTTCTTCTCTACTTAAACTTCTATCATACTACCTTACAACAATATATGGACAAATCTTGACTGCTGCTGTATTGAGCTCCTTTTTAAAATTATGAGCAAGCTGAGAGATACAGTCCATATTGTCAAGGAAGTTACGTATTTAGCCTAAATTTATTAACATGCAGATAATTAGGTATTCTAATCCTGAATTGAACTTAAAACTCTCTGTTCTTGTCTTTGTTCTATTTACTAGAAACTCCAAAAGTATACCATTGCTTTTAACTAGCCATTCAAAAACAAGGCATTTGAATAAATACAGTGCTTTAAATGCAAAAGGATAATTTATATGAGATAGAGACCTCATCTTCTCTCATCTTAGCCCTCATCAAGACCTCTTACACTGAGCTAGACATTCAGGCATAGTTCTTTGCATCTGTTCTGGTTCAGTGATGGACAAAATTAGCCTGTATGTAGCTAGCATTCTTCCACATTTGCAATAAAAAAGAGAAAATCATTGTCAGGCCTTTATTAGTACTAAGATTTTCCCTCACTGATTAAAAAGTTTAGTTTTTAAAAAGTTACCAAAAGCACTGAGACTTAAAGTCTATTTTATTTTCCCTGCTAATATGTCCCATAAGGATTTATGTAGTTGAAGATAACTGTTGTTAGAAAAATCATGCTGTGTTAGATTTGGAAGGACATTGGAGACCATGGAGACTCACACTGTTGGTAAAGAAACAGACACTGCAAAGGCTGGAACTCATCAAGATCACACAGAAAATGTGATTATACCACCTGGACCCTGCTCTCTCTTCTTACCTGGGGCAGTTGTATTCCTCTCATACCACCCTATACTACTTCTTGCTATGAGAAGACCTTTCTGAAAATTTCCAGGGGTTCTGAGACCTCTGGCATCTCCAGGTAATGATTTTTCTTCTTGTGGGAACATGGGATCATTAGGTCATGACCATTGTTCTTCAGCAAATCATATCAGAGTCACAGTGCCCTTTTCTAAAAGAACCACATCTCTCTAGTAAAAGGACAGGAAGAATATTTGTAAATCTCCTGTGATGAAACTTTAATTGAATTTCTCACTGAGGTCACAGTTTTATCTTAGAGAAAGAATAAAAAAAGTGCTAGATATACCATCTGTATGTGAGATTTCCCTACTGAGTCTTAGTTTTGAAACTATGAGTAAAACCTTTAGCTACTAATAAGGAAAGACACCTCAGTCCTGAGGTTCAGGATGGAGACAAGGCTCTCACTTCTATGTAAAGGACTGGGGGCCCTAGCTATGTTTATTACTACACTACATAAGGCATGAAGGGAATATAAATATTTCATTTCTTGATGACCTGTTATTTCCCTTTTGTTGCAATAAAAGAGTGTGTGCAGTACACCCCAAATAAGAGGCAAGTCCAAGTTTAGCAGATCCCAGCAACTGCGTAATAGCCTTCTATTCTTTACAAGCAATTTTATTTTATGATATCTTTTAAGTTCTGTGGTTAACACAGATGAAGACAATAGGGTCTGGAGAGATGAAGTAACAAAACTAGGAGCGTTGTTCTGGTTCTGCCTGAGGAACCAGCTTCTCAGGTTTTTAGTCCATTGTAAATGTAACTACAGCGATCTGACATACATGGAGATAATCAACTTAGAAGATGGCACAGGTTAAACAACAGGAGTATTCTGTTAAGTGCATATGTCTTTTTACAGGGGCAAGGATGTGCTTTAGCTGCAATATGCTTTATGTGACTTTTCATTCTGACTTTTGGACATGCATTTATAACTTAGGGAAATTATTCTGTTCTCTCAATTGAGAGAATGAGGAATCAAAGATAATAAAATACTCATTTTAAAAACTGTATCCAAAAAAGGAAGCTAATGCATTTCATACTGCTTAATGTATCATTAGAGTGTCACACTAGAAAGCAAATGGTATTTGATGTGTCTCTGTTATGGTTGATAGATTTAGGAAGCAGTAAAAACAGAAATGATGGTTTTCTACCAGTGTAGCAAGTGCACATTCATGTTCTACTGCACAGTGTCGGATAGCAACTGGGGACAGGTTCACAGACTGTCAGTCTGCAAAGCTGTCAGGACAACCTTACCTTCCCAAATGCAGAGGTGATCTAAGTGGAATGTCATTTTGGTAATTACCACAGGTTGAGAAACTAGTTTACTAGTACAGCATATGATACTTTTCATTTTATTCACATTTTTCATTGCTTACAGGCTCAATCCTTTTAGATTTCATTTCATTTCATTTCTATCATTTGAACGGCTGATTTAACAAAACAATTAATTTTACTCTAGTAAAAAACTTTCCAGGCTATTACTCATTCTGACATTTAATGCTACAAATATTTTAGGTTAGACATTGACCTGGTGACAGTTTATAAATTCTTACCCCTCTTTCATCTATTTGTACTTTTTCATATGCCATTTCCTCCACCAAGAACTAACCCTGTTTTACTAACTCCTATTTACCTAGCGAACTCATCTCTTCTGGAAAGTCTTAGCCCAAAAATTACTTGTATGCCAGATGAGAATACAGAAGATGACTTGGGAAGGGCTGGTTTCTAAGGAGCACACATAGGAAAAAGTGCCTGTGAGAAAAGAAAGAGGAGTGGCAGAGAATGTGGAAAAAGAATCAAATGATTTCTCATCTGCAGAGTATAGTGATCCTCATTCACTGCTGCAGAAAAGACAAGGAAATTGAGAAATAAAAAAATCATCACCGATCTATATTTGCATCAGCTTTATGCTACAGTAACATTGAAAATGATGCATAAAAATCTCACAATAATCTAAGAACGGTGGTTACTCAGAGGTGAGTGAGTGCTGGACAGAAGAAAATCATGTTCAGGAAGTAAGCATTATATTTTACACACCTCCTAAAGTTCTCATGTATGTATGGAAAGTGATACATGTTCAATACATAAATGAAAATAACATCCTGGAATTTAGCTCAGTGGCTTAAGCGCCTGCTTGGCAAACATGAGGCCATGAGTTTGATCCCTGGTACCAAAAAAACCCAAACAAGCAAACAAGAAAATAAATTAGATTAATAACTCTCTTATTAATCATACCAAGTAATAATATAAGCAAACTTCCATGATTTTATAGGAATTTAATATTGAATTTAATGGGTCAAATGATCTAAATTGATATTTGCATGAAATCCATGCAATAAACTCTTGGTAAAAGTCCAAATGCATCTGTTAACTTCTGTGTACTAGATCAGAAAACATTTTATTTGCATTTTAATAGTTAACATTTCTGACTCTCAGTCAAGAAACCAAAATATCTTGTAGTGTTTTCTTTATACTACAAAATTTCTAGAATCATTTCTTTACTTTTTCCAAGTGGATGAAGTATCCTAGAATACCAAATTTACACACACTAAGAAGGGAACAAATCATTAGTTCATCACTGTGAGAATGTTTAAAGGGCAATCTTCTACTTGGGGAGATGAAATACTAAAAATGATGGAATTATTCAAGTTTCTAAAGCATATTTGTTGAAATTTTAGTTTTCAAAAGATCCCATCAAAATGTCTAAATCTTGTAACCTGAACAACTACTTCTCTAAGATAACAATATACAATATATTAACTAGTGCTAATTTCTCCTATTTTTAAAACTCTGTATCATTTCTATCATTTTTTATGTTTTGCTTTAAAAAAAAAACCCTTGGTAGACCAAGACCTTTTTGTTTTCCTCTTATTTTATATGTATACATTTTTTCATTTTGGATAATTAGTACTGTCTCTAGAAATACTGTCTTAAATTTGTAAGTTATTATATGACAACTTTTGTATCTTAAAACTTTTGAATTTTTGGTCCCCTGTATTATAGTCTTTTTCTGTCCAAAGTAAATGTCCTTAATGGAAAAACAAATAAGTCCTTCACAGTTCTGGAATGATGATATTCAACTTGTAAGATCTTCTTTTCTTGGCTTATTTGTAGTTCAACAAGAGATTATTTTTCACTGATTTACCTGAACATCCTAAAATGAATTTCAAGTTATTTTTTAATAAAAATCTAGAATTAGGATTTTTGTGTGAACTCTCTGAAGTTTGGTAAAAATAATAGCTATTATTTCAAAAAGTGTATCTTATTTTTTTATATACTGATTTTTCTAAAACTTTCAAAAGAATTTTCTAAAAATATTAACTATTTAAACCTTCTAAAGATGTTTTCAGAATGGTTTATTGGTCACTGTCTTGTCTCTAGGACAAAACACCTGACAAGTGCAATTTAAAGGAAGACGGGGGAACTCCAGCCAGCAGTGTGCATAGGGCCATGCTAGACCCAGGCCTCTCCCGTGACTCCTGCCATCCCAACAGACCACCTCGCTGGACCTGGGAACTCCAGCCAGCAGTGAGGGTGGGCCAGGCCAGAACTGGCCCCCTCCCATGTCCCTGCTGGCCACCCACTTCAGGACCAGGAATTCCAGCATGTGACATGCACCCCTGCAGCCCCACTGCTGCCATCAGGGACCCCCTCATCTCCTGGACCTAGTATTGCTGTTGAACTTCAGTTCCCATACCTCCCTCCAGAACATTGGACTGCAGTGGATTAACCATGCAGTATTGAGAGGAGACTCAGTAAACCCTCATCCAAACAGAACTCAGCAGGCTTCCATCAGTGAGGTGAGTTTGCCCCTAAAATAGGAATAGAGTTTGCCACCTTCAGTGGGTAAATAGGAGCAATAATGAAGCTCCCTCCAGAAGCAGGCCATAGGCCAGCTTGGTAAGTGGGTTGGTGAGACCTTCCTCCACACAGAGAATCTCAGGTAGGTTGAGGAGGATATCAATAAGGCCTCCTCCAACCTGGAGAAAATTAAGGGGGCCTGTGGGACACCCAGACACACAGTAGGGTCCCAGCCAAGACAAACACTATAAACAGAGATCTGGTGACTCTGAACAACCTGAAGACATAATAACAGCAGGAACTAGGGGTTGATTTCCATCAGTACTCCTAGGCTTGACAGCCTAGGAAGAACATAGGGCTCACCCAATAGGCCCTGCAGGGGTAATTCAGGTGACTAGCCCACTTCTTCATTGTGGGACCCAGCAATTGGACAAACATCAACCTTAAAGTAGGACTCCAAGATACACACTACCAACAGTTGACACTAATGGGACTGAAGGACCAAATATTAACCTGAAAGGGGAAAATGGCAAAATGAAAAAGCAAAATACAATCTCAAACATCTAGTCCACCAGGAGTAAGTATAGGAGACACTGAGATAGTGGACTTCAAAAGGAACACACTGGAAATATCTGAAAAGATAGCAAGTGAAATAAAAAAAAACTCCATGAGGCTATAGAGAAAATCAAATTAGAAGTAATCTCTCATGTAAAAACAGAAATAAAAATCTTAGTAAAGGAGTTGCTCAGTGCAGCTAGAGAAGAAATAGATTTTAAAAAAGGACAAGAGCATGGGAAACTGATTGAAACCTTAAACACAGAAAACAAGCAGAATTTGTGAAACAAACTCCAAGAGACATCCAAGAAACAAAGAATTCTCTTGAAAGCTGGCAAAACCATTTAAATGAAGCTAAGGATAGAATTTCAGACATTGAGGACAGGATGGCAATTAGGGATGATAAAATGATAGAACTTTTAAAGATAACAAAGCAGCATGAAATGACAATCCAGCAGCTTCAAGATAATGCCAAGAGAAACAATATAAGGTTAATAGGCATCAGTGAAGATGCAGGAGTCAATGCACATGACATAACTAAAATATTCCCAGAAGTAATAGCAGAAAATTTCCCAACATGTGGAAAAATTTGATATGCAGATAAGTGAGGAATATAGAACACCAATCACAACCAACATAAATCTACAACCAGATATATAATAATTAAGATCCCATACATACAGCATAAAAACAGAATACTAAAAGCTGTTAGAGAAAACACACAACTTACCTATCAAGGAAAGTCCATTAGAATCACGGCAGAATTTTCAGCACAAACCTTCAAGTCAAGATGACTTGGAGTGGGGCATTTCAAGCCCTGAAAGAAAACAACTTTCAACCGAGAGTGATGTACCCAGCAAAACTTTTATTCCAATTTAATGGAGAAACAAGATACTTCCATGACAAAGAACAACTGAAGAAGTTCATGTCCACCAAACCAACCTTAGAAAGAGTATTGAAAGGCATACTAGATAGAGATAAAAATGACCACAATGCCCAGAAGAACAACAGAAAGAAACTGCCAGGCAGGACAAGCAATTAAATAAGGGGGAAAAGCAGAAAGCAAACTATTGGAACATAACATGGCAAAGTTGAACCAGTACATATCAGTGATATCCATCAATGTAAATGGCCTCAATCCACCTCTCAAAAGAAATAGGTTGACAGAATGGATCAAGAAACATGATCCCACAATATGCCGTATAAAAGAAACATATCTGACCCAAAAGGACACTCATATATTAAAAGTCAAAGGATGGAAAACAGTATTCCATGCAACAGGAACCCAGAGAAAAGCAGGGGTAACTATTCTATTTGCAGACAATGTGAACTTCAAACCTATAATGATTAAAGAGACAAAGAAGGTCACTACATACTCATAAGTGGAAAAACTCAAGAGGAAGAACTAACAATTATAAATATATATGCACCAAATATAGGAGCACCCAAGTATATAAGACGGATATTAATAGACATAAAAAACCAAATACACAACAACACAATTATTACAGGGGACCTTAACAGCCCATTGCCACAAAGAGATAGATCAATTAGACAAAAAGTCAATAAAGAAATAATAAAACTGAATCATACCTGTGAGCAATTGGACTTAGTAGATGTTTACAGAGTATTACACCCAACCACATCAGAAAACACATTCTTCTCAGGTGCACATGGGACATTCTCCAAAATAGACCACATATTATCCCATAAACAGTCTTAAGTAAATGCAAAGGTATTAAAATTATCCCATGCATATTATCTGACTATAGTGCACTGAAATTGGAAATTAATGGCAAAAGAAATTTCATCACCTACATAAATACATGGAACTTAAATAATAACCATCTGAACAACCAATGGGCTACAGATGAAATTAAAGAAGAAATAAAGCAATACCTAAAATTCAATGAAAATGCAGAAACAACAAACTATAATCTGTGGGATGCAATGAAAGTGTCTTAAAAGGGAAATATATAGCAATAAATTGTCATATCAAGAAAATAAAATGAGTACAAATAAACAACCTAATGCTTCATCTCAAGCTTCTAGAAAAAGAAGAGCAAGTTAAACCAAAAGCTTGCAGAAGAGAAGAAATTGTAAAGATAGGAGCAGAAATCAATGTAATTGAAACTAAAAAAAAATTACAAAGAATTAATGAATCAAAAAGATGGTTTTTTGAGAGAATAAAAAAAACTGACAAATCTCTGGCTAACCTTATAAAGAAAAAGAAAGAAAAAACCCAAATACATACAATAAAGACTGAAAAGAGGGAAATTGCTACAGATCCCATGAAAATTGAAAAGATCACGAATACCTACTTTGAAAATCTCTGCTCACACAGAGTAGAAAACAGAGGAAATGAATGGATTTCTAGAAATATATGAACTACCAAAGCTCAACCAAGAAGATGTAGCAATTTTGAATAACCCAATATCAGCTACTGAAATTGAAAATGTAATAAAAAACTTACCAACAAACAAAAGCCCAGGTCCTGATGGATTCACAGATGAATTCTACAAGAAATTTAGAGAAGATTTGATGCCAATACTCCTTAAACTCTTCAATGAAATTGAAAGGAAAGCAATCCTCCCTAAATCATTCCTGGAGGCAAGCATAACTCTCATACCAAAACCAGAGAAAGACCCAACCAAAAAGGAGAACTATAGGCCAAACTCACTAATGAATATTGATGCAAAGATTCTCAGTAAAATACTGGCAAATAGAATGCAGCAAATCATCAAGAAGATTATACATCATGACCAAGTGGGGTTCATTCCAGGAATGCAGGGATGGTTTAACATATGCAAATCAATAAATGTGATACACTATATATCAACAAAGCCACTATATCAACAGAGCCAAAAACAACAGAGCCAAAAACACATGGTCATCTCAATAGATGCAGAAAAAGCTTTTGATAAAGTCCAACAATGTTCATGATAATAACCCTTCAGAAACTCAGAATACACAGTGTCTACCTCCATCTCATGAAGGCCATCTATGACAAACCAACAGACAATATTATACTAAGTGGAGAAAAACTGAAAGCTTTCGCTCTAAAATCAGGAAGAAAACAAGGATGTCCACTATCACCACTCCTTTTCAATATAGTTCTGGAAATACTAGCCAGGGCAATTAGACAAGAGAGAGAAATAAAAGGAATAAAGATAGGAAAGGAAGAAGTTAAATAGTCTCTATTTGCAGATGATACTGTATATAGAAGACCCAAAACACCCCATTAAAAGACTCCTACAGATAATAAACAAATTGAGCAATGTAGCTGGATACAAAGTCAATGCTCAAAAGTCAATAACATTCCTGTACACAAACAAGAAACTCACCCAGGGAGAAATTATGGAAATATTGCCCTTCACAGTAACATCTAAAAAAATGAAATACTTAGGAATCAACCTAATTAAGAATGTAAAAGACCTATATGTGGAAAATTATGCTACACTAAAAAAGGAAATTGAAGAGGATATTAGAAAATGGAATGATATTCCTTGCTCTTAGCTAGGAAGAACCAACATTGTGAAAATGGTTATATTTTCAAAACCGTTACACAGATTTAATGCAATCTCATCCAAAATACCATTAACATACTTCACAGATCTAGAGAAAAACTCCTAAAATTCATTTGGAAGCAGAAGAAATCTAAAATAAAAAAGGCAATTCTGGGCAACAAAGGCAAGGCAGGAGGAATCTCAATTCCTGACTTGAAACTATACTACAATGCCACAATAATAAAATCACCATGGTATTGGCAAAGACACAGACCTTAGGATCAATGGAACAGATTAGAAGATTCAAACACAACTACAAAGACTTTCAGCCACCTGATATTTGATAAAGGGGCTAGACATGTTCACTGGTGGAAGGATAGCCTCTTTAATAAATGGTGTTGGAAAAATTGGCTCTCCACATGATGAATACTGAAAGTAGACCCATGCCTATCACCATGCACAAAACTAATATCTAAATAGATCAAAGACCTAACTATTAAAACAGAAACACTAAACCTACTAGAAGACAAGATAGGTAGAAATCTTGGAGACGTAGGAGTAGGCAGAGAATTCATGATCAAAATGCAAACTGCACGGGAAACACTTCAGAGAATCAACAACTGGGATCTCGTATTATTTTTTGCACTTCAAAAAAAATCACCAACAGAGTGAAAAGAAAACCCACAGAATGGGAAAAAATTTTAGCCAGCAACCCCTCAGACAAAGGACTTATATTCAGAACATATAAAGAATTGAAAAACATCAAGCTCCCCAAACGCAAAGACCTTCTCCAAAAATGGGCAGCTGAGATGAACACACGTTCTCAGATGAAGATATACAAATGGCAAATAAATACATGAAGAAATGTTCACCATCACTGGTCATTAAAGAAATGCAAATTAAAACAGCATTGAGATTTCATCTCACTCCGGAAAGAATAGCTGCCATCAAGAAATCAACTGATAACAAATGTTGACAGGGCTGCGGGGAAAAAGGAACACTGTTCCACTGTTGGTGGGAGTGCAGACTGGTGCAACCACTACGGAAATCAGTATGGAGAATTCTCAGAAGACTAGGACTGGAAGCTCCGTTCAATCTAGCTATTCCCCTCCTGGGCATTTTCCCAGAAAAACTGAAAAGGTCATATCACAGTGATATATGTGCACCCATGTTCATAGCAGCACAATTTGTAATAGCTAAATCTTGGAAACAACCAAGATGCCCATCAACTATAGTTGGATGAAAAAGGTGTGGTATTTTTATACAATGGAATATAACTCAGCTATGAAGAAGGATGATCTTGAAGCCTTCATAGGTAAACGGAGACAAATTGAGACTATCCTCATTAGTGAAATAAATAAGAGTCATACTTATAAATATCGCATTGTGTCTCTAGTTTAAAAAGTAATAAGAACTGTAGGAATAATAAAACCCAAAATATGCAATTGCTACTGTAAAAGAGAGGAAAAGAGGGTGCTTTAAAGGATATAATTGCATATATGTTTAAGTGTGTAAGATGAATGACCATATTACTGTTTTTGCTAGATTGTGGAGCAGAACTGTTAACAGTCTCACTGTTTGAATGTGTGCTTTGTATGTTTTAATTCTATAACTTGAAAACCTATTTCTAAGATGACAGTGTGTAATTTATCAACTAGCAATTTCTTACTATTCATTTTTTTGAAATTCTGTATTACTTCTACCCTTTTATCTGTTTTGCTTTTTTTCTCTTTAAAATTTTTTTTAAAAAAATAAAGGAAGAGTGATTCATTTTGTCTGCTGGTTCAGAGGTTTCAATGTATGGCTAGGTGCCTCCAAGGCAGAAATGTTGCAGAGGGGCATTGCAGAGAAGAGCTACTCATCCCTTGTTAGCCAGGAAGGAAAGAGACAGAAAGGAAGGAGAGGGGAGAGAGACAGAGAGAGATACAGAAAAATAGAGACAAACACAGACAGAGACACAGACACAGAGACAAAGAGACACAGAGATGCAGAGAGACAGAGACAGAGGAAGAAGAAGAGGAAGGAGAAAGAAGAAGGGAAAGAGGTGGAGGAACCAGGGATGAGAATATACACTTCCACATCTCGCCTCCTCCCATGACTCACCCCTCTAACCAGGCCCCGTCTTCTAACAACATGAAAGCTCTTTAATGGACTAATCCACTAAGGAGTAGTGCGCCCATAATCCAATCACCTTTCAAAAGCCTCACCTCTGAATATGTGAGACTTCAGGACACATTTTAAATCTGAACTCTAGCGATAACCAATGGTTAAATTTTCATAGTTCCATCTCAGAGAAAACCTAAGTGAATATATATTATATCTCAATTTAGTTTTGGGGAGAAGACACATTCCATCGGTAGAGTAGTCTGTGAAATCTGTTACGTATCTGAAAGTCTTCATGAAAATAAGAAAACATTCCAAAAGTTCAATATTTGATTATTTTAAGCAGAAATATAATTACAATAACATCATAGCCTACATTTATTAAATAAGAGAGGAAACAGACTTCCATAATTTCAGTTTTTTTGTAAAGATAAAGTCCCAATAAAATAATTTTTCCACTATTTATGTTGAAAATTTGTCTTGGAGAGACAGATTAGTTTATCCTTCAGTAACAAACTAATCCTGAATGTCTATGATGTAACACAATGAAGGTTTATTTGCTGTTCATAACAATTCCAGTGCAAGAAGGATTTTGACTGTTTTGTGGTGACTTGGGGATGTAGGTCTTTTCATCTTGTGGTTGTGCTACCTCAACACACAACTTTGCTGAGATTCTTTCTACTTATAGACATTGGTCAAAATTCATCACTTCATCCAATCTAACAAAAAATTATGGACTTTCATGTTTTTCCCATGTTTAGGACAAGAAAATTAAACAGGATTAGCTACACCCAAGATATTGCTCTTGCCACAGTTTTAAATGTAGATCTTTTGCAAAGACTTTGGTACTAATTATTGTTTGGAAAAGCAGAATGTGTATGGTTGAAACCAAATTAGAACTGAGACTCATATCCAATGCTTTCTGTTTCATGATTGCATTTATTTACATATAACTGCAATTTCACATGGAGTTATGAACATCTCTATTATTGCCTTCAAGATTCAGGGTCACAATTTGTTTTATCTTAGTTGGATATTACAAATGAAGAGGGGCTTATGATGTCACAATGTATTAGTCCAGATATTGTTAAAATCTCTCATCATGATTGCAACCTAGATTTTTGAAAGTATTACCACCAAAATTGATTTGCATATTTCTGAGAAAATATATGGCCTTACAACTTTCACTGCATTAGCATTTGATGGGGTTGAGACCTTATATTAACACAATCGAAACTATGCCTAATAAAATACTCTAAAAGTGTCACAAAGTAAATGAGATTTTTTTATAACAAAAACTGTGCCGCTTTTGGAAACATATTCAACCTAAAATAACACTCAAAACTGTCCCTAAATTCTATAGTTTCAAATTATTTTGAACGTCACTGGAATGAGTTTTTAAAACAAAATTTCCCCTTCCAAACTTTAAGGTATAGTCAGAGAAGGTTGCAATATTTGCTGTTGGTTTGCTTCATGAATGTGAAGACATCTTGAGTACAAAAGGGAATCAATGGCTATATATCAAACATTCTGAGACTTTTTCTTGGCACACAGGGCATTTGGAAGGGACCATATAGCTGTCATTTGAGGTCTGTGGGTTGACCTACTGGGTACAACATAAGAGTGATATATGATAGCTGGCTTGGCAGGTCTGAGCATTGGTACAATATTTATGAATTCCAGCTTTGCTTCTGGACTCTTTATAATCTGAAGTAACTAACAGGTGAAATCTTGAAAAGTAACTTTAATGTTAGAAGCAATGCAAAGTCTTACTTTAGCCAAAATAATAAATAGACAAACAAGCAAATAAAATTGTTTTAAAGAGCCACAGGAGCTTTATCTCATGTTATTACTAACAACATTTATGGAAAAATCTAAAAATGAATGCAAAAAATATAGCAAAAGCACATTTTGAGTTCTTAGGTCCCACTGATTCAGAAAGTAAGCTGAAAATTCCAAAATTTTCCTGCTTACAAACTTCAATTGCAAAATTAATAATCATTATCCAGGGAGGTAAGGAATGTTTTTAAAACAAAATGAAAAAGAACTCAAAAATATTTTTAAAACAAAATGAAAAAGAACTCAAAAAGCTCATCTCTGGAAGCTATTCTTCCTCATATAAACCATGAGACACTGGATAAAGGTCTTTTGCAGTGTACTGAAACACAAACAAGGTCCTGCCAAAGTTAATTAGGGAGACCAAGAAAAATAATTCCAGTCATGGAACACTGTGTGGCCAGTACCAGTAAAAGGATCAAATTGGGTCAAGGCTGCCAGTGGCAATATAGCCATGGGAGTCAAGATGGAAAATGTATTAACATAGAGTTGAAAGAAATCTGCAAATCTCACTAACCTTGAGACTTAAAGAATGAGTCATGGGTCTCATGGTTGGTGGCCCAAGGTTACAATTCTTTGAAGATCATGTACCCGTAAGGGTATACTAGTTGTTTATTAAAATATTTATATATGTATTTGTATGTGTATTTGTGTTGGGAACCTTGGGTATATATATGCCAAACTTAAAATTTAGTAAAATTTATTATCAGTTACCCATTTTTTGGCCTTATTTCTTTTTAGTCAACAATTCATTTTGAAAAGTTCTGGACCAAAAATCACCTCAATTATTACAAACAGAGAGTACCTCAGGATCCATGAATGCAGTGTTTTTTTGAAAGCCAGAAATACTGAGCAGAAAAGAACCATGTGAGAACAGCAAACCAGCATATAGTACTATATGTGTAGATGTCCAGAGAAACACAGGCCACCAGGAGATTCCACATATGGAAGTGGCCAACAATAGCCATGATCCTGATTTTAGCAAATCTTACACTTAAATCATCAGGTACTGAGAACATGTAGATACAGGATCAAAAGTATTGAACCAGTTAGCAAGAACATGTATGGAATGGAAAAACAGAGCAAGGTGAGTAACTGAGGAAAATACAGTGAAGGATAATGAAAATCCTGAGCAGACTCACACACAGCAGAGTTAGAACTCCCAGGCAAGGTGGGAGTACCTATAACAGCATATTAATTGTTTTCATCAACATCCTAGGAATATTCACAAATATAAGCCACTAAAATGTTTTGTTACTAGTTTCTGGTTAAATAAACAATAGCACTATGTACAGTGGAATGCTACGTAAGCACAAACAGAACAAGGTTTACGTTTTGTATTACAATAATCCTAAGATACACTAAGGAAAGACAAGAACAGCATAGTGCTATAATAATGCTAATTTTGTAGAAGAAAGGAAGAATGAGTGTGCTTGTGCATGTGCTTATGGGCCTGTATAAATATAACATATGCTTGAAAGAAAACAAAACAAACAAGTAAGGTTGATCTGCCCATGAAGAAGACAAATGAGTGAGGTAAGAGTTGGAAGGAGAGATTCATAGTGTTCCTTTCATACTTTTGAAATATAAAACCTAATGACTACATGGCCTATAAAAACAAGTAAAAGTAAGCACAGTAAAGCAATGATACTGTTCTCATTGGGAAGCAGCTGCTGCCAGTCACCTGTAGCAGTTGATACACTGGTGTGGTCACCTACAGTGACATCTGCTGGTGTTTCCCAGCAGCACTGCCTGATCAGTGATTTTCAAGTCTATGCCTTGAAAGTGAGCCATGAAATGAACTCAATGGGTCCAGTTAGCATCAAACAAACAAATGGACAAACTAACAATAGAAAATGCCAGAGTACATTAACAAGTAATAAAGATAAGTAAGGGTAAGTATCATTATATGAACTTCAGTTTTTATATTTTTTTGTGTGTGTATGTGTGTCCTGACACAGCAGATCTTTCTTGCTGTACTTAAAAGTATTAAAAGGCTATGGTGCTCATTAGGTGACTTTTCTCAGTCATAGTTTTCTTTGAGCAACAAAGACAGTGAAGTCTTACATTTCCCAAGGTGTGTGGGCCATGGTGTTTGGACTGTAGGTGTAGGGTTTTCACCCTTGAAAGTTGGTCCCTCTGTCTCAGTCTCCGTTATCAACATGCACAGAGTCCTATGCACACAGGGTTGAGGCTGTGTGTGTCTCAAATCATGAAAGCACATCTATTCCCCTCAGGCCCTAAAGAGTACCTCCTGTCCTGCGGTGTACTGTGTTGTCACCAGGGCTGATTGGAGTCTAGATGCAGGGGCTGACACTTGAAACCCAACCTGGAGAGCTTCATGTATCCTGAATTCCCGTGACTCTGTGGCCACACTACAGACTGATCCCAATGCCCGGGATCATTCAGACAGCCTTCTCACTGCCAGTGCTTTTTATTCCACCTCTGCTTACTCCACATCTAGCTTCTTTTAAGATCCTTTCCCAATTCCCATAAAATGATGTTTCAGATAATCACCATACTTTCTTGAGTGCAGCTGGATGAATCCCAGCTGAAATCGGGCATAAACGAAGAGGAAAAATGGAGCTGAACTGTAGAAGTTCACAAATAGATTAGGTCACTGGCTAAAAGTTATGGAAACTACCCTACCCCAACTGTGTTTTCCTCTGTGATGACTTAGTTCTTAAGTATGTCTTTTCTTCCTGGCAGCAAAATGTCTGCTGGGAGCTCAATGATTGTATCCTGAAAGTTTTAATTCCAGCAGGAAGAGAGAACTTGCTTTTCTCAGTGACTCACCAAAAGTTTCAAGAACTCTCACCAGCCTCATCTGGGTCATGTGCCCAACACTGAACCAAACATTATAGCTGTGAAGCAAGGATCCATCACTAGATCATTGGAGACCAATCTAACCATGGTGTATGGAAAAGATAGCTCCTCACAGGTTTCCTAAAATGCTGACATTTGAAAGAGAGGAATGAACACTGGGCAGACCAAAAAAATGTCCCCATCAACTTGTAATATGTATGAAATTTTAATCTGTATAGTTAAAATGCCAAAGCATCCTAAGTACGTTTTCTTGTGTTAATATCTTACCTATATGAGAATGAATCATGTATGATAAACTTGCCAGCCAGACAAGTAAACTTAACATTTTAATTCCTCAGTTTCTTTATTCAATTTTTCTACATTTCCCTGAGAACTTTATTTCGATCTCCCAATAAGGAATTTCTCATGAAAAAAATAATTAATAAGCTTACAAAATCTATAGTACTTGCACAAATATTGAATTTGTTGTTTTTGCCACATAGATTTTGGTCAAATATTTTAATCACAAAAGAAATTTAAAATTTATGAAAAAAAGGCTAAAATACACTTAGAGATGCACAAGTATGACTTCTGCTTTTGTGTATTCTTTCTCAGGAAACAGCATGTTTTTAAAGAGAGATAGCACATCTGGTGTGATTTTCTAGTTATCCAGTTTAAGCAAAAAAAAAAAAGTAGTGTCATCTGTTTTTCTTTTATACGTTTTGAAACATGAGTCTCTGAAAGCTATTTCCTAACATATGTCAATTTAACATCTGCTGGTTCCTAACTGATAGCCAGAGACAGCCGCGCTGGCAGTCCCTGCGATAGTGCCAAAGTATTTCCCATTAGAACTGTCTTCACTTTGTAGTTGTCAATAATCCTTTTGCTCTAGGGGTAGCCTATTTTCCTGACTTGAAGGAAACACATGAACGGAAACAGCAGAAGGAATAAACAGAAGGATGTATTTATAGTTACATGAAGGTACAGCAAAGCAAGGTTTCAAAAAAAGTTAGATAAAGTCAATGTCATTGCTCACAGATTAAACTAACTTTCTTGGTAAAGTATGTATCACTATACATCAACTTAAATACTCCTTGTTATTAATTATCAAGAGTACTTGAAAGCAGAATTAAAATGTATTAACCATTTCTAAGAGTACTCAACCATGTCCAAAGCTTCTCTGATTTTTCTTCTCCTTTTTATTTTTTTACTGGAATTTAAAGCATATAAGTGAGATTCAATTGCTGTTGTTAAATTCATAACAGAATGACATTCTGACATTTATTTTGAAAGAGGGAGTTTGTGCATTTGTCTCAGTATTTTTTCAGGCCCTAAAATAATGTAGTACATAATAAATATTTAATAAGTCAAAAACTTTTTAGCTAGCTATTTTGAAGCTAATCATGCATGTTATTTGTTTCCTTTAATACATGTTTTATGACAGTAATATTACTGCATTTAGTTTCATTGGCCAATAATAGTAGAGGTATCACTGTGGATTTGTTAAGATCAAAGCCATATGCATATCATTCTCGATAATATTCCTTAATGTCAAACCTAGTACCCGATATTTACTAAGTGTGGAATCAATCAGTCTTGTCCCAGGATTGTGAAAGTCAACATTTACAGTATTCTTAGGATCCTCAAGTTGGGGTATCTTGAATAGTCTTATATAAACTATCAAATAAAATGAAAAAAATAAAATATCAAATTGACTTGATAAAGAAAGAAGAAATGAGTTCTAGAACTTGGACTTCCATAGAAAAATTTCCATGGTCGCTCTTTCTATGGCTGTTCAATAACTTCACTGAAGGGAGTGATGCAGAAAGTGAAAGAACTCTAGAAACTGATGGTCTAGATTTGACTTTGATTTTTTTTTTTTTTATTGGTAGTGGGGATTGAATTCACGACCTTGCACTTACCAGGCAAGCACTTGAGCCACTGAGCTAAATCCCCAGCCCTGGTTTAGATTTGAAATCCTGGATGAACTCCTTACAACAAAATCACTTAACCTGTAGCAAAACACTTCATGCAGGGTTCTTGCACAAAATTTAGCATAAGATGAGATGTGATAAAAATATACAGTGAATAAATTTATAAAAAAATTTATCACAAAGATGCATTGCTATTAATTCACTCAAAATACCCTCTTTTACCCTTTTTCACTTTAACCATTTATCCTATCATCCTGTTAGTTTCTGAAAATGGTTCTCTGACTCTTCTTTGTGTCTTTAGGAGATGTGATCAGATGGTGAATTCTGCTGCTGCGTGCCAGCCAACAGAAAGGCAGGCTGGTAAAAGCATTGCAGTATATCCTCAGCCACTTAATTCAGCAGGTCTAATACTGTGTGACTTCGGGCTCTTCCCAAAGTCACAATGATCATGAAAGGTAAATGGTTTGAACCAATTCAGGACATCAAGGTAGTCCAACTGGAGCTTCTAATGGAGGAGGACTTCCACAGCTGCTTCAGAAAGTGGTAAGAAAGGTGAGATAAATGTGCTCAAAGTAAGAGGGTGTATTTTGAGAGGAATTGTTGGCAATGTGTCTCCTACTGTGTAAAATTTTAAAAATCCACACATTCACTGTATTTTTAAAAATCACATTTATAATGTATATGAAGAGCTTAGCAAGTATCTAGATCTTGCCATCACTCAGTAAATAGAAGTTACTGTGAAATTTGCTATAATTTCCTCTGACATCAGCTAGTCTGATAATTACATGGTACAGACAACACTCAGATATGTATAACAAATCTTTTGAAACTTTATAAGATAAAGCTAATTTGTTCCCAGCACTGTGTTAGTCACCATAGCAGAATGGCAAAGGCCATTCCTTTTTCTGATGCCTCTTCAGCAGTGGGGTTGGTAAGAGCTAGAATTTTGGCTTCTTAAGAATGGTAATGATACAGTGATGCCATGAGACCCTGAGGCAGTCCCTGGAAGCATCAGTGGTAGTGACAAAAGAGACATGCTTGATGTTGCAAACCAAGTTTTCCCTGCGGAAAACAATATCCTGCCTTACAGGTACACATGCATATTTTCATGGCATTATTTGTACACAAACTGTAAATCACAGAGACTGAGAAGAAAAGTCTCAAGTTCTTATTGTGAGGCAATAGCAGATTGAAGGAGTCCTTTCCCCTTCTGTCCTCTCTTCCTCTTTCCCTTCATTGTTACTCTTTCTTAAAATGTGACAGATACTGTACATACACAGAATATATACAGTTAATGGGACAGAAGATGAAAGGAATTCCTATATTTTTTTCTGTTTGACCAATTGTGAAAAAAGTGAAAGCCATTTCAGGAAAAGTTAAGTACTGTAAAAATACACTGACTTTTGGTTCACTGGGAAGACACGCTTTAAAGCTTTTGACACAAGAAAAGAAGTTAAATAATTCCAATTTCAACTTTAGAGTCTATTTATTGAAACCTTTATAAAAATATTTCCCATTGTCCTCCTTATCAAAGTAGATAGTATCACAACACAAAACTTTCATACTGAATGGGTTGATAGAACTCATTTATTGAAAACTAGCAGTGTGAGCCATAAGAAAGGATAAAGTTGCAACCATTTATCCAACCATTTATTTTCTATAAATATTTAGGATATTTATAAATAAATAAGAGTATTTTTATCCCAGTAATAGTTTCTCTATAAAATTATTGATTACATTGACAAATTACTTGGGAATTTTGCCTATTTTGGGAGAGAAAAAGAAGTATATGATTTTCAGATGGCTATATTAAATGAGGAAGTGGAATTTTAAAATGCAAACTACATTAGTCATAATCCCAGCAAACACCTTTTAATAGATATATCATTTGATTATGGCAATATATATTCATTTCTCTAAAGTACCAGAATTGTTTCTTAAGATATTTTGATCACACATTCTCATAAGAATGACCACTATAGGATATTGATGGACAAAATCTGGAAACCTCTTGAAACCCTTCAGGAATAAACAGAAAGTCAAGATAGTTTTAAAATGTGGCTATTTCATGCACTTGAAGATACTATATTTCTTGGAAAGAATTGGTGCCTAATGTTGATCTTGTATACTTTGATATTTCATATCCTATTAAAGGTAATTTTAATATACTATCTAGTCAAATTATTTGACAACAAATCTAACCTTTTCTTACCTTAAAAGTCTTCACTACCTGCCATGTATATTCTCAAATAAATTTGAAGTTCACTTCAGATTAAATTGGATTTTGGGTTTTTGTAGAAGTAGACATGAAACCATGGCTAATAAAATAAGCAAGACTAAAACCAAATTATAATTTTCAGTGGCCTCTAGCAGTAAATCACATAAACTCATGGTTTTCCACACTATTTCCACCAAACTTTTTTTCTTCTTATCCTTTTCTTTTGCTTTCTTTCTGAAACAAGTACTTTCCTCTTGTTTATATAGACAATTTTTTTCTCTGTCCTAGTCTTTTCAGTTATGTATATCTACCTAACAATCACTGCAAAACTTTTTAGCCACAAACAACTATCCCTTAAAAATCTTTAATTGTTCATTAATCTGCAATTTGAGTAGGTATCAATAGGATGGCCATTCTCGCTCCCCATGGTGTCAACAGTGTGGCTCAGAGTGGTTCATCACATCTGGCATCACCTGAGAACTTAGCTGCGCTGTCATTCAGTGCTTTGGCACCTTGGCTTTCCATGTGGACCTCTCAGTGGTTTGTTAGGCTGAGTAAGAAAGGGAATGTTCAACAAGACCAAGAGGCAGCTACATGATTTCTTATAACCAAGCCTCAAGCCTCATTGATCAAACAAGTCATTAAGACAGCTGAGATTCTCAAAAGGAGAAGCAAAATATTTGAAGACATTTTCAATCTATTGTATTAGCTCGACTTCTATTAAAATGAAATATCTAAGGTGAGCTAACTTTATAAAGGAAAGAGGTTTATTTATCTCACAATTTTGGAGGCTGAATATCGTAAGCGTATTGCCCAGGCTCTGGAAAAGTCCCTCCATCGTCTCATGATGGTATCAATGGTGGTAGTGCCAGTGGGAAGAAAAGATCACACCTTGAAATACAAAACCAAAGCTGGAGTTCCACAATCACTTCCAAATACATGCCCTAAATCACCTAAGGACCTGCTACTAGGATCCAGTTCCTAAAGGTAACACTGCTACACTAAGAACCAGTCCTTCAACACATGAACTTTCGGGGGATAGCCAATATCCAAATCTATCATGTCCTGTCTAAATAATAATAGATCGGCAATAATGCATCTCTCAAATGTGTTTCTCATGCTTTCATTCACCCAAATCTTCTTGTGCAGAGAAGACAAAGAAAGTCTTATTGGCAGTGCCAATGGGTAGTTCATGATCTTCACAGCAATGTATTCATCTCATTCAGAACAGTCAGCTTTGAACCAACTGAGGTATTGGGAGAGGGTAAAAGGAAGAAATACTTCCATGGGAGGTCCCCATCATTGCAATTATCATATTTTTTCTAATAATTATCCATAAAATAATTCATAAACTCTCACTTTTACACTGTGGAGAGATTTTGAATGACTGAAAGTTTACAAAGAAAAAAGAGGAGGAGGCACAATTGGGAATTTGTTGTGATTCTTTTGAAAGAATCTAGACCAACAAAAATATTACCCTCCTCTTTGAGATTCTAAAAGTGAACAGAAAATTAAACTGATTGAATTTAGTAAATTAATTTATGGTCAATGTGTTACAGGTGAATTTTCTTTCTTTTAGGTATTTTAAATATATTTACCCATTCTATCATCAGTGTTGATAGAAAACTCTTGTCCATTTTGTAAGATGTGGCTTATGACTTTTACTATGTATTTGCTTTTGTATTCTTTATTTAGAACCATGGCTGATTTATGACACTGGTTCTTGGAGAGAAGTGGTCTGTGTCACCACAGATCTTTATATGGTGTGGTTTCCAGGAATGTATTGTGGACAGACAAAGGCTGCCTGTACTGTTTCAGGAAGTGAAAATGATACATACGAACATTTGAGGAAACACTGAAATGTACCCTGATGCCAACCTGATGGTTCTAATGGAACATGGGGGAAGACCATTAAATGAAATTTAATATATTTTTCAGAGATTTATCTTTGTTCATGACTCTGTAAGTGGTTAATTGTGTTAATCACAAGACACACAGACTTGGAACAGGAAGATCATCAATAATTTGGCTCCCAGTGAATTCTCAATAAATGATTCATTATGTTAAGACCAATTAAAATTTGTAACCTTATAGAGTTTTGTTTAAGCAAATTATTTTTGAGAAGTACTTTCAATCCTGAATTTAGTAGATAATTTCTGTCACTGATTATCTCAGATACAACTATTCCAGTGAGTGAAACATGACTGACACATGCCTATTGTATTTGCCTAAAATTTTATGTCAACTTGGGTCAATTTTCAAATCAAAAAACTTTTAAACATTTATTTTTGTTTACTGTATTGTGCTTACAATGCAATATTCAGTGATAAAATAAATTACATTCTCCAAATTTCCTACAACAATTGGGAAAAGACAATATAAATAATTTCATAGGCAATTCCCAAGAGTATATTTGAAGACAACAATATACAATATAATAACCTTTATCAATTTCCTATTATCTTGTTTTGAAATTCTGTATCACTTTTATTGTCTTTTATTCTCTTTTAAATGAATAAGTATATCTAAAAGCCAAATTTGACTAATTATTAATCATACTTTGGCATCTATTTTTATTTTAAAGAGAATAGAACCAAACAGAACAGAATAAAGCTAAACAGAATAGAACAATGAAAGTAATATAAGACTTCAAAACAAGATAATAGGAAATCAACAATGGCTAACATAATGTCTTTTGATTTCTTCAAAATAACATACCATCAGACAAAATAATAAAACAAAAAAGAATAAAACTAATCAAAATAAAAGAATGAAATATTACAGGATTTCACAAGATAGTAGGAAATCAACAATGGTTATCATAATACATTCCATTATTTTCAAAATAGCTGCCATACCATCAGACACAGTAAAATCAAACAGAACAAGACAGAATAAAACCAAACCTAACAAAACTATGAAAACAATGCAGAAATTCAAAGCAAGATGATAGGAAATTAACAATGGCTACCACCTTCCCTTTTAGATGTTTCCTCTCCCCTATCACTTTCACATCTATTGAAATTTTGGCTCCCACTAACTCCTTCAGGTTTTTTAAAAAATAATTTTATTTAAAGAGAAAACAACAAAACAAAACAAAACAGAATAAAGGGTAGCAACAATATAGTATTCCAAGGAAAAAAGGAAAAGAACAACAACAAAAAAACCTAAGAAATTATTGCTTGACAAATTACATACTGGCTTCTTGGAAATAGTTGTTCAGTTTACAAAGTTAAAACATGTAAAGTAGGCATTCAAACAGTGAGACTGTTACCAGTTCTGCTCCACAATCTGACAAAAACAGCAATATGGTCATCCATCTTACCCATGCAAATATACTTGCAATTATATCAAAAGGGTAAAATTAAACACAACAAAACAGAGCAAAGCAGATCACAAGAAAGCAATGTAAGAGACAAAAATTTCAAAACTAGACAATCGGAAATATTTACTCTCTAACATATTGACACTTGTTTTCTTCCAAATAGTTGTTCAGATTGTCACATACAGGGAATTCACATGAAACAACCTAGTATGGAATTGATCTGAGCAGGACAAGGAGGGCATTTCAGGTCTTCAAGACCAGACATTAGGGAAGCCAATAATGGCTGTCATAGTGTCTCTCATTCTCCTCAAAACAGCAGTCTATACCTTAATGTGTGTTGAACTTAAGGCAAAGCAAGCTAAGATCACTTTGAACAAAAAGTGATAGCTTTGCTGGACTTCACATCATGACATTATGGAATCAGCACTGGGTATTGCAGTGTCTCCTTTTCTTCAAAGTAGTTATTCATTTCAACATGTGTTATATAGTTGGTTCTCGTAAACTGTTTATAAGCTCTATACATGTATGAGTCTCTACATGTATATCTATCATTTCTGTATTAGCAGGAAAAACAAAACAAAGCAAGATAAAACAAAACAATTCCTAGAAAAGCATGAGGCAGAAAAATCATATAAAACCACAATACAAGGTGATCTACAATGGTTACTATGGTGTCTCAGCAGTGTATAACAACATTAATAAAAATAAAGCATTGGAGACATTATAAGACTTCAAAAGCAAGTAATAATCAAACCAGAGTGGGTATCTTAGTGAATCTTGTCATCTTCAGTGTAGTTGCCTATACTCTTAGACTTGATGCTATCAATCATAACAGATTTAAATAAAATCAGTCAATACAAAGTAGCAATCTAACAAACCAGATTCAAGTAAGATCAGTCATAATAAGATAGTATAAGTTATAAAGGGCTTCAGATTAAGTTGATAATAAAATTAGGGATGATCACCATAATATGGCCTCTTATTTTGGGGATAGTTGACAATGTCCTCAAGTCTAGTGTAAGTAGACAAACTGGAACAGCACGTAATCTACCCAAGCAGAGTGGTGAGAATAATGTAAATTTTAAATCCTGTTACCCCATTAACAATATCCTCTGCCTCCATTTTTAGAAAATTCCTCCCCTTTCACTCCCATGGGGTGCACTGCTTGTTTTGGGTCCCACTGCCTCCCTATATAGAGCATCTCAATGGACCCTATCTCCTGATCTACTCTGTCTGTGTTTCTGTTAGTATTTCGAGGCCCTCTATACTAGAGATTATAGCCAATCTTCTCTGCCTCATTTCTGCAATTCTATTTTTCTGCCATTGATAGTCTATTTTTCTCTTCCACTCCACTGTCTGCCTCATTCACTGAGGCCTCTCCGCCACTGTTCCTGAAATGCTTGTATTCTTGTTCTCTCTCCCTAGAATGTCCTTCAGTATTTTTTGTAGGGTTGGACTGGTGGTCACAAATTCTCTCAGTTCCTCTTTGTCATGGAAGCATCTTTTTTCTCCATTAATTTCTAGAGAGAGTTTTGCAGGATACATCAATCTGGGCTGGAGATTGTTCTCCTCAGCGCTTGAATTACTTTACTCCAAGCTCTTCTTGACCTGATGGTCTGTGTCGAGAAGTCTGCCATGATTTTGATGGGTTTCCTTTATAGGTGATCTATTTCTTTTCTCTGATGGCTTTTAATATTCTGTTCTTATATTGAATTTCTGGGATCTTGATTATTATATGTGTAGGTGTAGCTCTGTTTGGGTGGAGCTACACCTACTCCAGGTGGCTGTAGTTCTATATGCTTCATACCTCTGCATATCATTTCTTTTTTCTATGCTTGGGAAATTTTCCTTAATAATTTCTGTGAATAGCCTTTGTAATTGCTCTGGTTTGATTCCTGCTTCTTCATTCACATACTTTATTCTTAAGTTATAGATCCTCTTGTCATCTTCCAGTCTTTGTATCTTTACTGCCTGCTCCCTTGTTATTTTTAAGAGATCTTCCCTTTCATGACCCCACATTGCAAGCCTGTGTTCAGTTTTTGATAGTCTATCTTTGGTTTCTTTCAAGCAGTTTTGCCAG
>PVJX010015139.1:0-43287 GCA_004027295.1 Dolichotis patagonum
TGGTATAAATGATTAGTTGTCCAAACTTAACCACATCAGATGTACCCAGGGACAACAGAGACTAATGGCAGTAACTAACATTTCTGCAAGATGTTCCAGAGTTGGGCCAGGGATTTAGCTCAGTGGCTTAAGCACCTGCCTGGCAAGTGCAAGATCATGAGTTCAATCCCCGGTACCAAAAAAAAAAAAAAAGATGTTCCAGAGTTTATCATAGGTCAGAACAGGCCTCGGTGCCTCTTGTGTTAACTGCTCTTACCTCACACCAACAAGACAGGCATTATTCATAGCCCATTTTCAGATGACAAACTGAAACAGCTTAAGAAACTTGCTCTAAACCAAAAACACAGACAGCAAAGATTGCTTCTTTAATAAATGGTACTGGGTAAACAAGTTATCCACATGAAGATGTTTAAACTGGATCCATCTCTCCTACCCTATACTAAAATGAAAGAGCTAGATATGAAAGCAAATTTTGAGGCTACTGGAAGACAACAGAAGAAAAACATCTGAACCACAGTCACAGGCAAAGACTTCCTAAATCCAACAGCATGGGAAATATCAAGAATCAACAAATGGGATTAAGTCAGATTAAAAAGGTTTTATTCAGCAAAAACAATAGTAAAGAGATAACCTATGAAACGGGAGAAAATTTTTGCCAGTTATTCTGACAGGACTAGTATCTAGAATATGCAAAGAACTCAAAACAACCCCCAAAACAAAATAATACAATAAAAAATGGACATATAAATTGAATAGATACTTCTCAAAAGAAGTACATATGGCCAATAAGCACATGAAAAAAATATTCATCATCTTTATCCATTAGGAAAATACCAATCAAAATAGCTATCACCAAGAACATAAAAAACAACACATGCTGGGGAGGCTGTAGGAAAAAATCAGTGTTTTACACTGCTGGTAGTAGGAATGAGAACTAGTACAAACACTATGGAAATCAGTTTGAAGATTCCTCAAAAGATTAAAACTAAGCTGGATATGGTGGTACATGCCTGTAATTTCAGCAGTTGAAAGGCTGAGGTAGGAAGACTGTAGTAAACTCAAGGTGAGCCGGGGCTACATGGCAAGACCCTGTCTCAAAAAACAACACTAGAGCTGAGGACATAGTTCAGTGGCACAGTTCCTGCCTCGGCAAGCTCAAGGTCGTGAGTTCGATTCCTGGAACCAAAAAAACAAACACAAACTAAACTAAAAAAACTAAAAATAAAAATTCATTTGACTCAGCTAATCTGCCTAGGGTATGCTCCTGAAACAGTTAAAGATGTTAGACTATAGCAGTAGGTGCATATCCACAATTACAGCAGCACAATTCACAGCTAAGCTCTGGATGGAGACAGTCTAGATGGCTATCAATGGACGAATGGATAAAATGTGGTATGTGTATGCACGATGGAATACATTCAGCCACAAGGGAGGAGGAAAATTACAGTACGTTTCTTGAGGCCATAATATTAAGTAAAATAAGTCAGATATGGTTAAGTATTTTATGCTTTCTCTTATGAGTAACCCAAAATATAAAGAGTAAGAGAAAAGTGGAGTGGTATGAAATGGAGGCAAACATTTTAGAGATGGGGAATGAGATCCCAGAAAGGAGGGAGCGGAGGGGTGGGACATAAAGGGATCAAAAATTACTAAGATGATACTTACATGTACCAATTTCCCAAAATGAATATACCTATCATATATCACAAACATGTACTAATAAAATAAGGAAAGAAAGAAGGAAACATGCCCTAGGTTACATATAAGTGGTAAAGCCCAGATTCTTCTAATCAAAGAATGAACGTACAGACTCTTCCACCTTAAAAAGAAGATAAACATTTTTTCCAAAACTAATTCCATTTCTAAGCCTTGACGTCTGCTGCGTGTAAGGTAACATGCCAGCTGTGACAGGCAACAGAGAAGCAGGATAAAGCCCTTGCAATAAAAGCTGGTATGTCAGTAATAAAATCACTTTTAACAACAGCAACCAAAACCTAAAAGTGCTACAAGGTCATCCTCTGAGAGTGCAGTCTCTTTCATCCTGACTCCTTGAACTATGAACTACTCTAAGGGTAAAGCAGGAACAATGTGACTGAAAATGGCAAGGGAAGAAAAAGACAGAAAAGAGAGGAATGTAGTTAGTAAGGAATGCAGTCACTCAGGCAAACCAGTTACACAAGTTGCCTGTTTTTATTTTGCTGCAACTAGAACTGTTTCTCACATTTGTCCCTTATTTATGCTATGGATAAACTCCAAGGCTTTGTATGTGCTTAAGCACATGTCCATCACCATCCACTACCCTACTGCTTTAAAATTCAACAACTGAGAGCGCAGGAAAAGAATAGCAAAGACAATTTTAAACATGCTGACAGCCTGAACAACTAAGGAATAACCAGGGCATCACTGAGTGACTATAGATCAGCCAAATGCTGAATCAGTGCAATGAAAAATCTACAACCACTAGAAATTCACATAATCCCCGAAAGTTCTACAATGTTAATCTAAATCCTAGAGTAAAACAACACCTCACCCATTGAAAGTAGACATGGCATTGAGGAGAAGCAGGTGGACTTCAAACTCACCTATAAAGATACATGAAGAAACACAGCAAGTGGAAACCAAGTTTGATCATGGCTTCTTTCATGTGTGACTTCAGCTGCCCTCGATTGTGTATTTCTGTTGGGTCAAACACTCCCATGTTGCCACTTGGCACCATAATGAACCTAACAATAGATATACACATTAAGAGGAAAATCACATCAATAGCAAAGTTAAATAACCAATGATGATCAATCTTTATGTGTAAGCAGCCTTAAATGCATACCAGATGTAGACTGTCACAGTCTACCATTACTTTTCCTTTGCAGGTCACAATACTGTTAATTTAGAATAATTTTCTTAAGTGCCTGCTTGGCAAGCACGACGTTGTGAGTTCAATCCCTGGTACCGCAAAAAAAAAAAAAAGAATAATTTTCTGCTCTGTGAGGTTATTTCAGCAACACTCCAGGTATTTCAGCAACACTCCAGCAACACAAGGTATCTTGTACACTGAGACCCTTTACCCATCATCTGTAGAAATCAACCAAATTAGTCATCCCAAACTCTTTTTCCACTACAGTTAAAGAAGTTCCAAAACCAAGCACAAGCCAGGTGTGGTGGCACACGCCTATAATCTTAGCATTTGGAAGGCTGAAACAAGAACTGCTGCAAGCTCAAAGCCAGCCTGAACCCTGTCTTAAAAATAAGCAAACAAGGGCTAGGGATACAGCTTAGCAGCACAAGCGCCTACCTGCCATGCACAGGGTCCTTAGTTGAGTCCTGATACAAAAATACAAAATGAGCAAACAAAAAACACCAAGCACACTTCATCAAATTCTAAGAAGCTTCTCTATGGAGATTAGAAACTTGGGTTACTCTGAGAGAATTGACGAAGCTATGTGTGTGGGCTTCAACACCCAGACTGTGGTTGCCCCTTGTGCACCTCATGTCTGAACCCCTCCTGCTCTCCTGTCAGGGTCCCCCTACTACAACCCAGGCTTCCTCACTCTTGCACATATTCTGTTTCTCAACTGTCACTTCCCTGAAATGCCAAGGCATATCTGAATTCCACAGATCTGAAATTCTCCCCCAAATCCTAGTGGCCCACCTATACCTGAATTGCGGGCATTTCACTTGACTATCCAGCTAAACAGTCTGAAAAAGTACCACTGTTTGTTAACTACTAGGTCATCTAAGCAAAGTGTTACCACTTTCACTGGTCCTTAAAAACTTCCTCTTACAGCATTCTTGTCTTTCTTATGATGAACAACCTATTAAAGTCTTGCCCAATTCTTTCCCATACCACTATTTTCAGAGTTGTTTCCTTTTCTACAATCACAACATTGTTCCTGCACTCTATTTCTGCTCCCTGTTTTGTGAACTGATTTCCCTCCTTGCTGGTTTTTCTCCACTCAATTGATAGTATACAATGCCTCCAGAAAAATCTTTTCAAAGCATCATTTCCATGTCGATTTGGTTGTTTAAAAACCATATATAGCAAAAAGATAAAAGAATGGCTAATAAACACATTAAAAGATACTCAGGATCATTAGCCATCAAAGCAATGGAAACAAATCACACTGAGGCACCACGGGGCCCGCTCTTCTGGCATTTCTGCCTGAGGACTCCATCTAGGCCAACAGTACATCAGTCTCCTCCATTCCTATCCCCACTGTCACTCCCACATCTATGCTTCACTGAGAGGTCCAGAGAAAGGTCCTCCACTCCAGGGGACCCGCCCTCTGGAAGACAGCGGCAGACAGAGCATTGTCCCTGGCTCAGGTGCTGTCTGGCCCTGGTAAGGCTGTCCTCCCCTCACCCTGCCTCCAGTCTTTTCATGCTCCCTATTCTCCAATCTTCCCCGTATTCTCTTCTATGTCCTTTTCATTCTAACTGCACACTATACCATCGTACTTACGAGTTAGCCAACGAACGGTTGTAACAAAAAAATCTTAGATATAAGCAATTAAAGTTGAAAAATATGGTAGAGCAGCAACTTATAAACATAAAAAAATTTCAGGATTGTCAAGATTATTCCAAGGTTCTTCACAGGAAAATATGCTATATATAATAGTTTGACTATAAAATTATTCTCAATGTTTCCATGGTCTGTTTTTGAGCAAATGTCTTCAATTTACAAGATATATGGCAAGTTACCTAATTTGCAGGCTTCAAAAATGTAATTTTCCTTGGAGTATAGTACTTCATTGTAGTTTCTGAGAAAGGGCCTTGCTATATGGTCCAGGCTGTCCAGAAAGGCTTTGTTGTCCAGGCTGGCCTTGAATCAATGGTGATCACCCTGCTTGAGCCTTCAGGTTACTGGAATTACAGACTTGTGGCACCACACCTGGTTTCTACAGAGTATTTTAATTACAATACACTCTAATTTAATACAAGTATAGAATTGGGCATGGTGGCACAGCTCTGTAATCTCAGCACTCATGAAGCTGAGGTGGGAGGATCACCACAAATTCAAGGCCAGCCTGGGCTTCATTGTGAATTTAAGGCCAGCCTGGACTATATACTAAGACCCTGTCTCAAAAAAACATTAGGGCTGGAGATTTAGCCCAGTGGCTCAAGCACTTGCCTGGTAAGCGCAAGGTCATGAGTTGGATCCCCAGTACCAAAAAAAAAAAAAAAAAAAAAAAACCCAAACAACAACAACAACAAATAAAAACTTCAAGTATAAACAAAGAAGCCTTATATTTATTCTCAGGCATTTGGCCATTCTGAAAGGAAAATGATACTCAAGACAATAAAAAACAAATTTTTTATCATTAGAACAACACAAATTTTATAACTTTATGCATGTAAATTTGTGCCTTACAAGATTTAGTCATGCAAATGACATCTGCCTAATATTCAAAACAAGCAAAAACTTGTTCTGATCTACTAGGCATCTGGTTGTTCTTTATTGCTGGCACATATTTTTGTGGCGAGAAGGATGTTAAATTTCATTTAATAAATGTTTAACTGCTCTAATGCCAAGTAGTAAGAAAGAATACTCACCGATATATATTCCAAGTGGCAACAGGTAAGTTGAGAAGGAAGATGAACCAGTGCAGGGAGACAAGCATCAATACGCTGACAATCGAATGGCCGATCATTTCTGGAATTACCCACTGCAAGGGAAGGCCACAGTGTTACACCTCACTGCTCCATCTATCTGGCTGTGCATATGATATAAAGCTAAATCTATGAATGTTCAGAGAGTTTACAAGCTACAATTTCAAAACCACTTTAAGACTCAAGATGTTAAAACTGCTGTAAATGCTTACCCCATGCAAACACATGAGGGCACAGCTTAAAGATAAAGCACTTAAATTTCAATTCCAAGTTATCCTGAACAAAGGTTTGGATTTATTCACTAAGCAGGTTTAAATAATAGTATTAATTTACTTTCTATTCCAGCATCTAGGCTAAAGTATCTGACATCAGTTATGTAGTCACCATTTAAGTTAGTATCTTAAAACACACTCCCTTCTCCAGAACCCTAAGGAAACCATTTATTTAATGTTTTAATGAGACAGTGCCTTAAACACTTAGGGTAACAGATGAAAGTGGACTAAAATAATGACCAGGAAGCCAGATCCTGGGTCCAAGTCTGGCCCCTATGTTCCTCTCTGCTGTCTGCTCCCTGTGGAGTTCTGAATTCTAGTGCTCTCCTAGCTATGGCTGCAGGGTTCAACTCACGAATAATATTCCTCTCTTCATAGCACAGAAATTTTAAATCAAATTAAATGTTAGTGGAAAAAACTGACACTCCACAGGAAGTGCAAGGTCAGCCTGGACTACAGAGCAACACTTTGTTCCAAACAAACAAAACATAAAGGAAAGACTGAAACTAGGCTTATGGCTCCTAGGAAAGAACCTGGTGGATTCTTCTTTGGAGTAATTTAATGACTCAAGAGAAAACACTTATAAAAACCTGCCATTTTCAGATACTCCACTAAAGTACAGGTAGGCACCAACGACACTGCGATAGTCTACCAGTTAGTCAGCAATCATAATCCACCCAGTGAGCTTAAAAACAAATGGACAGCCAAGTATCACAAATTTGAGGAAAGACTCCAAAATGAAAAACAGCAGTAGGTGTGGAAATGGGGGGACAAAGGGAAAGGAACCTAAAGAAATATATAATATAGGAAGCAGAAGAAAATTTCAAAATTACCATAATCAGCAGTCTCAGAATCAAGCAACATAAACCAAGAGAACAAAAACCTCTTAAAAAGTAAAATTTTAACATACATGCTACATTGATTAGAAAATTAGATGACAAAGCAGAGGAAACCATAAAACAAAAGAGATGAGAAAAATAAGAAAGCAGAATTGGCACATCGATTATCCAGTTAAGGAAGTTGTAAGGCAGTAAGAGACAAAACAGGAGAAGGTTATCAAACAGAATCCAAGGAGCTGTGGACACAGCTGGGTGGTAAAACACACACATAGCACATACAAGGTCAGGGCTCAATCCAGCACCAAGGGAAAAGAACAAGGAAAAGGAGAAGAAAATGAGAAAGAGAAGGAAAGAAAAGAGAAATTGTCACGTTGAAAGAATCCGATAGGATATTTAAAATTATGAATGAAAAAGACCTGAACAAAAGTATCCATGCTTAGTGTGGTGGCATGGGCCTGTAATCCCAGCACTCAGGAGGCTGAGGCAGGAGGACTGCCACCAGTTTGAGACCAGCCTGGGCTACACAGTGAGTTCAAGGCCAGCCTGAACTACATATTGAAACCCTGTCTCAAAAAACCAAAACAAAAAAAGTCCAAAGACGCTCTAGTGCAAAACCTCAAAACACCAAAGACAAAGACTATAAACTTCCACAAAGAGGACAAGGAAAAAAAGATCATATAAAAACAGTATCAGGGCTGGGAGTATAGCTCAGTGGCCAAACGCTGGGCTGGCCTGGCACATGTGAGACCTATCTGGCTAGGGTTCCATCACTGGCACCATTAAAAAAAAAGTGGGAGGGAAAAAGGCAAGAAATCAAAACAGAATCAGATGGTCCGCTTGAACAACACTTGACATCAGAAGACTACCAACGCATGTCTTTAAAATCCAAAACAAAAATCCTTTCCAACCTAGAATCCTGTGCTCACACAAGCCATCATTCAAGCGTATGGATAAGACATTTTAAAATATAAAGATTTCAAAGTCATTTCTCATGTTTCAAATTTCAAGAGGCTACTCCAATAAAATAAGGTCCAATTGTAAGCCAACATACAAAACCCAGGAATGGAAGGAGCTAGCACATAGTCCCAGAATGAAAACTAAAACTGGCAGGAGACAGCCAAGAGGATGAGGTCTCAAAGAGAGACGCACCCTGGGAACAGTTAACTGACAGGTTATTTATTTTCACATTTCAGCATGTAAAGGGCTACAAAGATGTACTTATTTATAAATAACAGAAAATTCAGGAAAGATAGAAAGGTGGCAATTATAAACACTGGGAAAGACAAAGCTACCCAGGGAAAACAAAAGAAAAATATCACTGTATTTTCTGAGGCTCAGCAATAAATAATATTTATATAGTAATACATCACAATGATATAAACTACAAATATCAATTTAGCCCAAAAATCAAAAAAGATGGGAAAGCAGACAGATTTTTAAGGGGTACCTAACAAACTAAATCTTCTCTACCAGACTAAGAAGTCAATGGATAGAGGGCTGGAGATTTAGTTCAGTGGCATAAGCAGTTGCCTCACAAGCGTGAGGTTGTGAGTTCCATCACTGGAACAACAACAACAACAAAAAAGTCAATGGATAACATTTAAAACTGACAGATCAAAAAATAGCAGGCCAATGTATAATAGAATAATGATATAAACACCAGGGGAAAAACGGGTAGCCCAAATACTCAAGTCAGTTGCCCCTATTATACAAGGCAGTTAGAACTCAAAAGGTCAGACAAGGACTGCTGTTGTTCACTGTAAACTTTGCAGTGTCCCCACTTTGTGGTCACATATAACTTTCATAAAAATTAACATTAAAAAACTACTTAAAACTTCAAATCCAAGAAGCAACTTTTCTAGCAGAAGAATACAGGTAATCCTTTCTTTGTACATATTATTTTTGTGAATGAAAACAAACAAAGCACCTAAAATACTGAGTAATCTTTTCACTAAAAAACCATCAGTTTTCGAAAGAGGAACATAGGTTATTAGAAATTTTAACTTTCTACAGTACACTTTTCTAAACAAAATACAGCTATTTTTCATCATGGGTCAGAGGAACTAAAAGTAGACCGAAGACGTAAGGATACATGTGAATCACTTATAGGTCAAGCCAAAAGCACTTCTCCATATCCTATTTATATATGGACTTTCATCCACAAAGCTGCATCTGCTCATCCCATAAAATGAACCAGGAACAACTGGTTTCCCTGCTAGACAGTATGCCCCAACAAAATAAAGTTCTGACAATACTATAGGCCAAATGGCATTAAAACAAATCAACTAATTAAATTCACCACATTATAATCTCAGTACACAGGAGGATCACTGGGAGTCAAAGCCAGCCGAGGCCACACAGTGAGTTCAGGACCAGCCTGGACTACATGGCAAGACCCTGTTTCAAAACACCAAACTCCACGTCTCCATAACTCCCAAAAGGAAGGTTTTCCTTCATTCTAAAAGCCAGACTGAGCGTTTTCCCCTTGAATAGTAGTAGGAGGTTTAAACACAGAAAACGAAACTAATTTGCCCTCATAACGAACCTCTACCCAGTTTGAATAATTGTCTTTGGTAGACAAAGAACATGAGAGTAGAGCACTGAAATTTCAATCAGAACTTCTAGCATAATTCTATGATCTAAAATATTAAAAAACACAGCAGTTTTCTCAAGGTTCCAATGCATATGCACCCTAAAATCAACAAACACTCTAAAATCAAAACTTGTATGTTGATTAGCTAAAATAATCTTTATTATGGAAAACCAAGAATGGACTTTCAAGCCAGAAAATGAGCAAAGAAATATCTTACCTTGTTTAATTTTGAGCAACATGATCTAGCATTAATATAATCACATTCTAAATCAGACAATGTAATGATCTGATAATCAAGATAAGGAATTGTATTTCTTTCATTGTATTTCTACCTATTATAGCAATGTAAGTATGTAAGGTACAGAAAGCAATCTCAGTTGCAAGGCAAAATTTGACTTTACTTGAAAAAGTTACACTTTTCTAAAGTGTGCTCATTAGACAACAATTTTCTCATTTACATTCCTTCAAAAAATTATTTTCAGGCTGGTGGTTTAGCTTAGTAGCATAAGTACTAGCAAGTACTAAGCATGAAGTCCTAAGTTCAATCCCCAATACCAAAATAAATAAATAAATAAATAATTATTTTCACAAAATATTCCTTTTATTGGAATCAAATCTGACTCAGAACATTTAGTTTGAGTTCCTCAAATGTCCAACAGCCACAATGAATGTACTCATTATACACTGCAAACATACTGATAAAAAATTTCTTTTTGAGACAGGGTTTACCATGCAGTTCAGGCTGGTCATGAACTCACTTTGTAGCCTAAGTTGGCCTCAAACTCATGGCAATCCTCCTGCCTCAGCCTCCCCAGTGTTGGGATTCTAGGTATACATGCTGCTTACAAATTTTTAAAAATGTGACACAGCTATAAAAAATGGAAAATAAAACGAACAAAAAATATTTTAAATGTTAAAAGGCTGAGGGTGTAACTCAATTGTAACACAGTATAAGATCCTGGGTTCAAACACCAGTATGGAGAAAAAAAGCTAAAAATCTGAATTCTCCATACTGTAAAATAGTGTCTGTGATACATCCATAAAATGTCCTTAAAGACTTAAAAAGCATATCAACAAACATGACCCATTAGTATGTATACATCATGGTCACTATGACAATGTCTATATCTCAAAAATTGGATTATAACCAGGAATGGTGGCACACCCGTTATCCTAGCACTGGGAGGCTGAGGCAAGAGGACTGCTTCAAATTAAAAACCAGGCTGGGCTGCCCAGTCTGGTGACACAGGCCTGTAACCCCAGCACTCAGAAGGCTTAGGCAGGAGGATCACCCCAAATCCCCAGCTAGCCTGGGCCACACAGTGAGTTCAAAGCCAGCCTGAACTACATAGCCAGACCCTGTTTCAAAAAACAACAAAAGAAGCCTGGGCTTATGTCCATAGTGAATTCCATGTCAGCCTTAACTACACAGTGAGACCCTGTCTCAAAAAAAGAAAACAGTTGAATTATTGATTTTTTTCTTAAAACTTTTTCTCTATTTTCCAAACTCTACTCTGTAAATTATATTATATTGGAATTAAACAAGTGTGTTTAGTACAAACACATAAATAAAATTTAATTATTATTATTATTACATGTTTGTAGTATATCTTGTTTATATTCATTATGGGTAGTTCATACAAGTACGTAACAACAAAGAAAATTTCAAGAACGAATTGACATAAAACAAAAAGTCCTGAACTGAATGAGTCATAGAAACATGGGACTTGACCCAACAGTCTACTTTTATTCAGTTGAAAATGTCTGTTAAAACAAGTCAAAGCCAAGTATGCCTAGAATCTCAGGACTCTGGGAAGCTGAAACAGAAGGATCACAAGTTAAGCCCAGCCTGGCCATTTTACCAAAATACCATTTCAAAATAAAAACAAAACAACAACGAAAGAAAACATAATAGGACAGAGATGTTGTTCAGTGCAAAGGCCCTGGATTTAATCTCTAGTACTAAAAAACAAACCATTGGGCCAGGGATTTAGCTCAGTGGCTTAAGTGCCTGCCTGGCAAGCGCAAGGTCGTGAGTTCGATCCCCGGTACCAAAAACTAAACTAAACTAAACTAAACTAAACTAAAATAAACTAAAATAAACTAAAATACAATACAATACAATACAATACAATAAAATAAAATAAAATACAAACCAAAATAAAGTCAAAAGAAACATTAACTAAATACTAAATACTAAATAGCTTCATAACTCATTTTTCCACAAATGGTTCTTTCCCCACTGTTTTATTTCAGAGGAAAGTATCACTTGCTCATTTTCAAAATATGGAAAGCTATCTATCATCAACCAGCCACTGACAAGTCCAAAGATCATTTCTTGCTTATGCCTCGTTATTACTTCCTTCCACCTGAGTGAACCTATCCCTTAGTGGTTTATCTTCCAATCTTTCCCGTTTCTAATCCACTCTTCAGGCTTATCTTCTCATAAACTACTTTGTTCTTTTATTTAACTTAAAATAGACAAAAATTTATCATGTATAACATAATGTCTTAAGTATATACATTGTAACTAGGCATGATGGTACATTAATCCCAGCACTTAGAAGGCTTAGGCAGGAGGATTTACATTTTGAGGCTGGCATGGACTACACAGTGAGACCTTGACTCAAAAAACCAAAAATAAATAAATAAGTAAAATAAAAATTTACATATAGTATAATAAACTTAGCTAATTAACATGTCTTACTAGTTCTCTTTTTTGTGGTAAGAAGAGTTTATACTCAGTATTTTTCACAAATATGAAACACTGTTAACTATAGTCACCATACTGAATGATGTATATCTTGAAATCATTTCTCCTAGCATTTTCTAACCTTTGATCACCTCCTCTCAATTTTGTCAAAAGCTGTCAATGGCTATTTCCTGTATGATAAAAATGAAAGCTCTTCCCTTAGCTTTCTTTTTTTTTTTTTTTTTTTTTTTTTGGTACCGGGGATCGAACTCATGACCTTGCGCTTGCCAGGCAGGCGCTTAAGCCACTGAGCTAAATCCCCGGCCCTTCCCTTAGCTTTCAAGCATCCAAAATCTAATCTGGTCTAACATCTCAATCACACTGAAATCGCCTGTGTTCCAGGTCTAGTCACTAACCAACTCCCAACCACTGAAATGACCATACCTGTTCCTGCACCTTTGCTTTTTTGCCCTTCCTTCTGAAGGTTCTGGTCACCAAAGTTCAAATAACTTCCTACATTTTATGTTGTCTACTATTCCCATTTCCATCTCATCTAACACGAACTGCGGCAACCCTAAAAACAATAATACACAGAACTTCATCAAAACAAATCCTAGGGGGCTGGGGATTTAGCTCAGTGGCATAAGCGCCTGCCTGCCAATGAGGCTGTGAGTTCGATCCCCGGTACAAAAAAAAAAAAAATCCGGATGGGCTGTGAGAGTGTAGTTCAACGGTAGAGTACACGCATAAAGCTTTGGGTTCCATCTCCAGCATAACACAAAAACAAAACACATTCTGAATGTACCTTAAACAGCCCACCTAACATTTTCCTATAAAGCTGGTGTAAACCAAGCCAATCTTAAATGAGCAAACTTCATTTTCCAAACTTCAAATAGTCCAGTTTCATTTCGCTGAGTGTAACAGCTTCAGTTCCTTATATCACAAGAGGGGCATAGGTCATCAGAACTTAGGCAAGCGAAGGATAAAAAAAAAAAGTCAGGCAAGTAAGCTTCAGCTCCCTAGCCCTGGTAAAACTCAAGCGTTCTCATCAGAAATCTTCAAAGTAAACTCTGCTGCTCCACCGGAGGCAGTGAAGTGGGATTGGTATTTATAGACAACTGCTATGGGGCTGGCACTGCACTGGGTGTATAACGCACTTTCTCACTGCACGCATCTTGCAAACGACTACTTCCCATTTTAAAGCTATGAAAACCGAGGCGTGGACAGGCAAAGTAATGTGCACAACAAATAACTTGCCGAGCAGGAATTCCAAACTTTGTGCCTTTCCACTAAAACAGGCTGCCTGTCCACAAGTAAATATGGAGCCATACAAAAACCATGCTTTGTACAACTAACCTAGCACTCTCTGCCAAACAAGGTTTTACCTGGATCAGAAAGTGGTAGGTGCAATGCCCACTGAAAGGGGTCAACTGCAGCATTCCTGTTGCATTCTTCCTATAGTTAATTACTTAAAACTGAATCGTGCGTTTCCCTTCTGCGTTTCAACACTACACAACAAAGGCTAGACACTCCCTCCTGGAGCGGGAGGAGTCGCAGCCGCGGTGCTGACTGCAGAACCTCCGTCTACTCTTCTCAAAGTGCGGCTGCAACCCTGCAAATCGGACGCCTGCAGAAGATACTCTGGCTTGAGCATCTAAGTCGGAAACGACTTCTGTGCTCGCTGAGGCACTAAAAAAGAAACGAGTTCCCCGGACTGCACGACGAGTTGCACAGGGCAGTGGCTGCGGAACGGCGAGGCCCGAGCCCCGACCGCGGCTCCCGGCGGCGGGTCAGGCCCTCCTTAGCTCCGCGCCGCCCCCGCCCGGCCCGCCTCAGTCAGCCAATCCTATGGCCCAGCTAGCCGCCGCCGCCTCAGACAAGGATACGAAGTACACTGAGAGGAAGATTAGCGCGCAGCAGTCCAGCAGAGAAAATACGAACACCACCGCCTCCATCCTCCGCCGCCGCTGAAGCTCCCTCGGCTAAACACGCCGGGCCTGCCCGCCTCACAGGCCCGCGTCACACGCAGCGTGCGACCGCGCCCAGCGGCCTGACGGGAGTTGTAGTTCATATAAGAATTGCAGCCGGACGCCGAGCCACGCTGGGAAATGTAATCCGCTTGCGTGAATGCTTCCTAGAAGTGGGCAGGGCCTCTACATTATCTGATGACTCCAGAAATAGTGACAGGCAGTTAGTGAGGCGTATTTACTGAATATTGTGATCGGCTTACTACCCAGGAGTAGCCGTTCGCCATGTATTTTGGTTTGGATCTTAGATGCTCCCTAAATTCTGTCTGGAATTCTATCACATGACGCTATTAAGGTGACATACTCTTTTAGGGGCGGAACTACTTGGAGGAAGTGAGGTCACTAGGGGCGTGCCCTCAGAGGAGGCGGTGAGACGCACAGTCCCGCGCAGCCGCAAGGCGGGGACTACCGAACCTTGTTCCAAGTTTCGGGTTTTCTGTAGCCGCACAGAGCAAGTTTAGAACCGAAGGAGAGGGGCTGAGGATTTAGCTCAGCGGCATAAGCACCTACCTGGCAAGTGCAAGGTTGTGAGTTCGATCCCCAGTACCAAAAAAAAAAAAAAAAGAACCGAAGGAGAAACTGTCTCTGCTATTCTAACCTACTTACAGAAAAGGAGAGCGGCTTCTTTCCTGAAGCGCAGATCCACCCGTGCATACCCGACTTTGCGGTGATCTTTGAGTTCCCTACCACACCCTAAAGCACGCTGAGAACTCGCTGCACCCCGCAGATACAAAAGTGAGCCAGGCAGACGAATGGGACGCTGTTGTGGCGCCCGGGTAGGAGAGGGCATTGAAGTAGCAGCTACCTAGGACGCGGGACGGCTGCGGAGAGATTAGAGCCCTGCGAGGTAAGGACATCTCGCTCACTTGCTCAGGCAAGCAGCCAGTGCGGTGCCTGGATCCAACCTGATGGGCTTCTGGGAAGTCCCTGCAGGTCTGCAGCATAACTGCGGTGGGGAAGAGGCAGGAAAATAATCATTTACGAGTGACTGGCCCTTGCGGGTATTTTAAAGGAGACCGGGAACCCAGGAGGCTGGGTGAGACGCCAGGATGAGGAACTGACGCGGGGGCAGAAATCTGAAGAAGCGCTGCCGGGAGGTCTGCAAGCGGTGTTTCGTAAGGCACAGCGACAGCAGAAACTCAGTGTGACCATATCAGAAATATAAAGATGGAAGGGTTGGAGGTCTTAGTGTGCCAGAAGCTGACAGCAGGGGAGGGAGAGAATTGAGAAGTCAGACACAGGTGGCGCGAGGTCACGGGTGCCTTACAAACCTCAGCAAAGAGTGTAACTGTTACGAGACAGAAATCACTGCAGTGTCAAGCAGTATAGTACTTTGATCTGACTGCCTGGCTGTGTGATGAACTGCGTGGGGAAGTTTGTCAGCCTGGATGGAGCTCACTTGGTAGAGATATAGGATAGGCTGAGGAAATAGCGTGAAGGCAAAACCAACTGCATTTGCCTGACACAGCATAGGTTCTTAGATTCATTAACGTTAATATGTTAAAGCTAGCAGTACAAGCTACCGATTATTACATGTGCTATCGCTGCATACTGTGCCTTGCCCACACAGCTATCTGAACACTAATCTAATTAAGTGGTTTTTTTGGTATCGATTTTACTTTGTACCCTGTCAATAGCTGGTGCTTAGTAAATGGTTGCTGAATGAATCACTCAATCAGAATACATTTTATTCAAATTTTTGTTTTATTAAAAACACACGCTTCATCTCACATTCTTTGAAATAGTGCATGAAGCTGTGACTATCCTACATTCTTTATCTGCTGTTTTATCCTGAGAAAATGTAAAAGCTAGCATCATAATGAATGATTATTAAATTTCCATTTTCATTTATGATAGCCTTTGTCTCTTATTCTACCTAAAAACTGTTAACCATGGTTGCATTGTCAAAACTGTGGGGAATGGGAAATTAGGGAGAAGAAAATGGTCAGGATAAACATCCAATTACTGGCTCTGTGGTGACCCACACCTGTAAAGTCAGCACTTGGGAGGCTGAGGCAGGAAGATTGCCATAAATTTGAGGTTAGTTTGAATGTGTAATGAGACCCTGTCTCAAACAAAACAAAACACCAGTAAATCAGCAGCACTTGGTGGTCCACACCTGAAATCTCAACACTCTTGGGAGGCTGAGGCAGAAAGTTTACAAATTTAACCCTGGCTCAGGCAATTTAGTGACTTAGTGAAATGCTATCTCTAAATAAAAAATTTTAAAAAGCATTGGAAATGGAGCTGAGTGGAAAGCCCCAGTATAGAAGGAAAGAAGAAAGGGAAAGAAAAGAAATAAGGGAGATAGGAAAAAGAAAATAACTTTTAGAACATGCAATTAAAAACCAGTGATTTTTGACCTCACTCCCACTCTGATGGCTGTAATTACACAACAAAGACAGAACATAACTTGGAGAGGACAATTATGGAAGTGTAAAATGGTATAGCTGGTGTAGAAAAGTATGATGGTTCCTCGAAAGGTTGATATTGCCAGGCATTGTGACCCCACCATTGGGGAAGCTGAGGAGGAGTCTAAGTTCAAGGCCATTTGGGCTACAGGGAAGACCATGTCTCACAGAGAAAGGAGGAAGGAAGGAAGGAGAGAAGACAGGGAAGGAGGTTAAGCACTGAATTACTGTATGATCCAACAACTGAATTAGGTATATCCCTGAGAATCATGGATAACCCAGCTCCATGAGACAACTTATAGCCAAATGTTCATCCTAGCACTATTCATAAGATATAAAAAGTAGAAACCAAGCTGGCATGGTGATGCATGCCTGTAATCCCAGCACTCAGGAGACTGAGGGAAGAGGATCGCCACAAGTTGAGGTCAGCTTTACCTCAAAATAGTGACACACTGTCTCAAAAACAAAAAACAAACAAAAAACTGAAAACTACTCAAATACTGATCAACTTATTGACCTAGGCACTGTCTCAAAATATAAAAACAAGGACCAGGGATTTAGCTCAGCGAGTTCGACCCCTGGACAAAAAAACAAAAATGAAAAAATATATATATATATATATATATACACACACACACACACACACACACACACACACAAGGGCTGGAGATGTAAGTTAATGCAAAGGCCCTGAGTTCAATCTCCAGTCCTGTGCCATAATTTTAAAAACAAAAACACTTGAATTATACAGTTTAAATGGATTTTTTGTCATAGTACAATACTGTACTTCATTTTATTTATTTCCTTAATAATTACCTACTTAAAGTCGTCTACATAATGATACTAATCCACGGGCTGTGAAACCCTCACCCGTTGTCATTACTGCAATTAAGAATTTCTTGTCTCAGCAGTCCATCTCCTGTCCCTCCGATGAGAACATAAACTCCCAAGCTGCATGTTCCAATCAATGTTGAGTCCTCTGACTGCAGCACAGTAAAGATACACAGTAGACAGTAAATATGTGCAGAATGGAAGATCAAATATTAAGCCGCAAATAAGATTTGCATTCTATTCAGGATAGGGGGTGTGGGATGCAGACCTTTTAAACTGGATTACAAAACTGAGTTGTTAGCCTTTACCAAGTCAAATAAATTAAAAGTATTTTAACCTTAGAAAACTTGGTCTCTAATTTTTTCCACAAACAGACCACTTCACTTTTAAACCTTAATAAAGAACCTCTGACATGCACACTCATCTTTTTCTTCATATTGCTATGTCCATAGAGAATCCATTTAATTCATTGTTCAAACTGGAACCATTTTGAGACAAGACAAGAAACTAAGTAACAGCGGACCACACATAAGAACAGAACTCAGAGCTGGGCATAGTGGAGCATTCCTGTAATCTCCGCACTTGGGAAGCTGAGGCAGAATTGTCTGCAAGTTCGAGACCAGCCTGGGCTACAAAGGGAGCCCAAGGCCACCCTGCACTGCATAGCAAGGCCCTGTCTCAAAAAGAAAAAACAGAACTCAGGCTCATTCTGTAGCATTCACCACAAGAAATCAGCCCATTTGGCTTGTAAACTTACAGGTGTGTAGAATTACTGCCAGGCATGATGGTGCATGCTGTAATCATAGTACTGGGAAGGCTGAGGCAGGAGTTCGAGGCTAGCTTCAACTATAATAAGGAGCTCCTTTCTCAACGCCCTCCCCCCACCAAAAAAAATGATCTTTTGATCACAGCATAAGATTAAAAGAGGACTAAAAGCTGAAAAATGCCTAGTTCTCTGGGGAACCCTCTCCTTCCTTTTCTTGGTCCCCTGGTCCCTGTGGAAGCCTCTTTGCAAATGACTAAGAAAGACGGGCAGTGCCGTGACCACCCGGGCCGGTTCGTGTCCATCCCGCGGTGCTGGCCAGTACGTGCGGTGTCCCTGTGCGGCCGAGGCGCAGGAATAAAATTGCGTGTATTCAAACTGACATAGCCACCAGCGCCCGTCCGCGGGGCCTTAAAGACGGTGAGGAAGGCCCCGTGGCTCCACGTCCTCCCCTTCTGCTGTATTTTGCCTTCTCATTGACCGCACTTCTGTTCCAAGGGGAACCGCAACAGCTAGCCCGGGCGGACGGACTGCTCCAGGCCACTTGCGGTAGCCGAGAAGGGGAACTGCCTGAAACGGCTCCACTTCCGGTAGCCCGGGTGGACTATCAGGAGGCCACTTCCGGATGACTCGGAAGCTGCTTGCGGTAGGCGGGGAGAGCGCTTTGAGACTACTTCCGGTCGTGCGTTGCGGGCACCAAGCGGGAGAGCGTGGCTACTGGCACAGTGCGTGCTGTTCTCCTTGGCGCTGTTCGGCCAGGCCAGAAAGGCCGGCCGGGTGAGCGGCTTCCGGGCAGCGCAGGATTCCGGTCGCGTGGGCGGTGCGGACAGCGTGAGGAGGCGGGTCCCGGGCGCCATGCGGCCACGGCTCCAGACGCCGGTGGATCGCAGGCTGAAGCAACGGGTGGTGCAGGTGAGCCGCGCTGGCGACCTCGGCCACGACCGGGACCCGGGGCGCGGCTCGGCTTTCCCGTTCGTGGCCTTCGGTTTCTAGTCGTGTATATTATGTTGCCCGAGGCCAGCAGCAGTAAAGACCCAGTAGGTCCATTCACGAAGCCCGAAGGGCCGGGCAACTCTCCTCCTGCTTGAGAAGTGAGAGAGTGGAAGGAAAGCTGGCGGCTCGGCTGTGCGGGAGGAACCGGGGCTGCCGGGAGTGGGCGTCGCCCAGGACGCAGAGCTGGAGCGGCGGCGGCGGCTGCGGCTGTTCCGCCTTGCTGTTTGCGGGATGTTTGCTTCTTATCACAGCACTCTGCAAAATTCAAGTTTTGCGAAGGTGTAGCCCTTCTAAAAAAGCAGTTTAATGTTGAAACTGCATCGTCTCAGGTCCTGCGATGTCTGAGGGACGTCAGGTATCGCCGCGCCCGCCTGCCGGCTAGGGTGAAAAGCCAAGACCACCTCGGGATTGGCGGAGGGTCGCCTTGGTATGGTGCTGAGAAGCGTTGACGCTCCTGACTCCTAGCGGACTTGACAGTTTGGTGGCTTTTATCGATGGTCTTGGTATACTTGGTTAGTGAAGGAGTTTGCATTAAAGTGTAACGTGTGTAAGTAGCCTCTTGCCTCTTGATTAAAATCATCAGGTTTGAAACATTGAGTGTTTTATGTTTATGGTATTTTTTGTTTTAGTACCTCACTAGTAATAGAAGTGGCAAATATGTGGACACTGGAATCTTAGCATCCGATTTGCAAAGAATGTACAGGTAAGAAATGTAGTTTCCAGGGCCGGGGATTTAGCTCAGTGGCTTAAGCGCCTGCCTGGCAAGCGTGAGGTCGTGAGTTCGATCCCCGGTACCAAAAAAAAAAAAAAAAAAAAAAGAAATGTAGTTTCCAGATCCTTGCTTCCTCCCACCCCTACCATTTAAAAAGTTTTAGTGCTACTTAAATTTCACTTTGATATCAGTGGCTGCAGGCATTGGTCTCCAATCCATAAGTGGGAAAATCAGTTCTGTTACACAGGCATTTACAGGAACAATGTTTGTGGTATGCTGTCCTTCTCACTGCAGGGATGGCCACTTTTACTTTTGAGCACCTGTAGCTTGAATTAAATAACAAAAAAATGTAAGATAAATATGGATTGAGGGATGTTTTTATGCCCTAACTGGCTGAACCCTTCAGAAATGTCAGTGTCAGGGAAAAGATTATTATAAATTAAAGGAGACAAAAGAGATATGACAAGCAATGAATGCATGAACGTTCACCAGACCCTACGTTAATATTTAAGAATCCGGTATTTTAGGTGAACAATTTGACAAATTATAGGGCCTTTTGTTTTTGTTTTTTGGGGATTTTTTTATACTTTTTTTTTTTTTAACAGGGGATCTAACTTACAACCTTATGCTTGCCAATCAGTCACTTGTGCCACTGTGCTAAGCCCCTAGCCCGCTGGTTTGTTTTTTGTTTTCTGGGTTTTGTTTTGTTTTTTTTTTTAGACAACATCTCACTGTGTAGCCCAGACTGGTCTCAAACTCCCACTGCCTTTCCTGCCTCAGTCTCCAGAGTACTGGGATTGCAGGCATACACCACCAGACCTGGCAACAGAAGATGCTAATATAGTCTGTATATTAGATTTTATCTATCTTAAATATCTTGCTGGTGTTAAATATACTGTAGTTATGTAAATACATTTTTATATAGAGTAATATATTTTATATAGAGTAATATATTTTTTAAGATGAAGTAGGTATCTGGTTTTTAAATGACTCTTTACCTCTTTGTAGAGGCAGAAATGAAATTTCTTTTTTTTTTTTTTTGGTACTGGGGATCGAACTCACGGCCTTGCACTTGCAAGGCAGGCACTTGTGCCACTGAGCTAAATCCCTGGCCAGAAATGAAAAGTCTTTATAGAGACAGAAATGACTCTTTACCTCTTTATAGAGACAAATAAGGTAAATGTGCCAAAATTTTAATAACTTGAGAATATAGGTTAAAAACATATGAGTATTCATTAATTATTTATTTCATAATTTTTGTAGGCTTGAAATTTCAAAATAAAAACATTCAAAGACAAACCAATAAAATCAACAAAAACCAAGTGCAAATATAAACTCAGAATTTGTCTGGAAAAAGATTCATGCCAGTGAACAGTGACATAATTACATATTTATACAACTTCATTTTACATATACATATTTTGCATTTACAACAGGCTTAATGGAAAAATGCTGGATACCACTACTAAAATTTGTGATTTTTTTTTTTTTTCTCCCCCAGTGTGGACTATGGTCGAAGAAAAAAGAATGCTTTTAGGATTCAGGTAGAAAAAGGTGAGTCTTTGGGTGTTAGAGCAGATTAACAGTAGTTACAGAAAAGCTTTTAGCTCATGACATGTTTGTTTGTTTGTTTTAGTATTTAACATAATTAGTGGTGAAAAGGAGTTTAAGAATCTAACAGAATTAGAAGATGAACATCTGACAAAAAGAGCCAGACAAGGGGAAGAGAATGATGAGTAAGTTACACAAAATGGAAAGTTTTTTTCCAAAAAAATGTTACATTTATACTTGCAAACCTTCTGTGGCTGTTACAAACAAAGCCCTTCTGACCTCTCTCGCCATGTCCTTTCTTCCAACTGTATTAAATACTCAGTATTCCCGGAGGACATTATACTATTTCTTTGTCTGTGACTTTGGGTGTTTGCTTTTTTGCAACTTAAGTATTTATTTGTTTATTTTAACAAATGTCTCACTTGGCCTTCAAGAGTGAGTTGAGATATTACTGCCTTTGTTAGTATGTTTTAGACACCCAATTTAATGTTTCCTTAGCTTGTTAGAAATACTTTTTGCCAGGTGTGGTATCACATGCCTGTAATCCCAGCCCTTGGGAAGCTAAGGTAGGAGGATTGATACAAATTTGAGGCCAATTTAGGTACATAGTTCATGACCAGTCTGAACTATACAGCAAGACCCTGTCTTGAAAAAAAAATTTTTTTTCTATAATTCTTAGTATATCACATGACATGGAAGTTTTGTACAGTTTGTATTACTAGTGGAGTTATTTAATTATCTTTTTCTCTGCCTTGATATAATGGCAGATATATTAAAAGGTGTCTATTGCTTTTGTTTAAGAAATAACATCAATAAGGGTAGTAATTTTACTCAGATGTAATTGATGTAGAATAAACTATACATTTTAAAAACAAGCAAATTGATGATTTTTGACATACATGTATATGCCCATTAAACCATCATCACAAGGTACTGAACATTTCTGTCAACCCCTCAAACATTTCTTGTTCCCCTCAATCTCCATTTCCAAACACCCATTGATTGATTTTCTGTTTCTATAGGTTAGGTTGCATTTTCTAAAATTTTTTATAAATGGAATCATCTATAAAAAGTTCTTATTCTTGTTCTTTTTTTTTTTTTCTTGGCTTTAGGATTTAAACTCAGGACCATGCACTTGGCAGGCAGGCACTTGTGCTACTGAGCTATATCCTGGCCCTTGAATTGTTTCTAGTACTTTACTATTACAAAAAATAGGCTAAAACCATTTATATTGAAGTCTTTGTGTCGGTGACATTTTAATTTCTCTATAAAGTTTTTTAGCAACTTTTTTTTTTTTTTAAATAAAGGAAGGTGATATATTTGAAGGGAGGAAGCGAGAGAGGACAGATAGATAATCTGGACGAATAGGGAGAATTCAAAAGTGAGATGCTCCACCAATTTTGTGAGGAACCACCCAGACGACTCCTTGAAAGGAGCAGCCATCTCCATTTTGTTTGTTTGTGTTTGGCACCAGAAATCAAACTCAAGATTTCATACTTGCCAGACAGGTGCTGTGCTGCTGAGCTATATCCCTGGCTGCCATCTCCATTTTGGATAAACTTGGCCCCATCTCCATGTATTGATAATGTACAGAGCTACCTAGGGATATTTGTTTGTCTCTTCTTTTTTTTTTTTTTTTTTGGTACCAGGGATTGAACCCACGACCTCGCGCTTGCCAGGCAGGCGCTTAAGCCACTGAGCTAAATCCTCGGCCCCAAATGTAAATCTCTCTTTTTTTTTGGCAGTACCGGGGATTGAACTCATGACCTTGCACTTGCCAGGCAGGCGCTTATGCCGCTGAGCTAAATCCCCAGCCCTTTGTTTGTCTCTTCTATGTGGTCCTTGAAGCAGGGTGATAGTTGCTATTTCTCTAGCGAGTAACTCCCAGGAAAACAGGGTTGAACCTGGTACAGTGGAGAGCTCTCCATGCTTATAGGGTGGGACCAAACCTCGAGAGAAAGACTATGACTTCCCAGGGTAAAAAGGATTATAACATCAGAACTGACTCAGCAATCCCAAATTATTAGATACTACCTCAGTTGTGTTATGCATATTACTCTCTGCATTTCTTGCCCTCTGCATATCGCAGAGGTGATCTCAGACCTCATACCTAGGCCAGCTCATGACAGTCATGATGGTCAAATATTTCCTGCCACTCTCACTGTCACTCATAGCTAAGCCACTTGCCTCGTGGTGAATTAATAAAAACCCAGACTGAATGCTGGATCGTGGCCTTTGTTCCAGTGAGCCACCATCTTGGCTGGACTTAGGAACCCTTGGCACCCCATAACTGTATGAATGTCTCACTGTCTTTTCTTACCTTGGGTTGAACTGGAAGTGGTAGATTGGAATTAGCTCACTAGAATTCCAATAATTTCTCCATGGGATTACAAATACAAATCTTTTGGGTGGTGACAAGGACAGGAAAGTGATCTTTATACAATTTTATTAATTTATTTATTTTTGAGACAGGGTCTTGCTATATAGTTCAGGCTAGCCTTGAACTAACTGGAGCCTGGGCTGCCCTCGATCTCACAGTGGTCAACCTTTCAAGTGATGGGATTACAGGTATACACCACCAAGCCTGGCTTTTCATAAACTTTTTAATTCTTCTGTATATGGCTTCTCTTTAGTATTTTTTGAGGGGGCGTGCTGGAGATTTATTTAGCTCAGTGGCATAAGCACTGCCTGGCAAGCACGAAGTCATGAATTCGATGCCCAGTACCAGAGAAAGAAAAGAAAAAAGTTTTTTTTGTTGTTTTTTAAATGTCAGTTTTAGAGTGAGGCAGAGGGATCATGAGTTGTAATATAACTTAGGCTACATAGGAGGCTCTGTCTTTCCAAAAAACAAAGGAAGTGGGGATAAATTTGCCAATTTCATCTAAGGTGTGGTATTTGTTGGTATAATTCTTTTGCAGTATTCTCTTCTTGTTCCAATATATGTGGGATATCCCCTTCTCCATTTTTATAACTGAAACTTCATTTGTTATTTTTCATAATTTTCATCACTAGCTTCGTATTTATATATGCTTATTTCTATTTGCACTTTATGTAATTACTAATCCATTAGTGCATATGTATGTGTATCTATGTATATCACATTGCTTTGTTATGTTAAATTCCTGAAGTGGAATTGCTGGGGTCAGAGACATGTTTTTGAGATGGCTGGTACATTTGGAAGTATAACATTGCCTTACTGTACACTCTCAACAACTGTGTATAAAAGGGCACACTTCTTCATGTGTGATGATATGAACAGATGTTTTGAAGAAAACAAAACATTATGACAGCTATTGCTGATTTAATATCATCCTTCTTAGAAGTCCTACCATGCTTTTTTTGTTCTACTACCGTTGGTTCTATCTATCACATTGTGTCTTATTGGAATTTGAATATGTGTGATAGTTTAAACAAAAATTTTTTGTTTTGTAAATGAGATATTATAGTACCCATTGATCATTTTCTGTTACTCAGTTCAGAAAGCCCCTTAATTCTTTCACTTTATGCATGGCTTTATACTATTGTGTTATGTTTGATATTATTGTATTTGAAACTATGCTCAACTATAGCAGAGTAAGAGATATGGTGTTGTGGTGATGTCCAGTTGTCTTAATGTAAAGTACTGTGTTGCCTATGTTGTCCTGTTCTGATCCGCTCTGTACTGCCCCCTTTTATTCTCTTTCAAATTTAAAAAAAAGTGGGGGCACACTTCTCTGCAGTCTTACAGTCCTATTTACACTATTGGAGGTTGAGTATCCCATATCCAGAATGCTGGGGACCAGAACTGTTTTGGACTTCACATTTTTCAGGCTTTAGTATATTTATGTATGCATAGATAAGGGCTGCTCAACTTGTTATAGGAAATCATAGTTTTTATTTGAAATTTTTTTGACTTTTTGAGACGATCTCATTGTGTAGTTTAAGCTGCTTCAAATTTCCTGTATAGCCCAAGCTGGCCTCAAACTCATGGCAATTTTCCTGCCTCAGCCTCCTGACTGTTGAGATTATAGGCTTTTATTTGAAATTTGTTGATAAATAGGTCAGAATCTTTTTGGATTGTTGTTCTTGGTTTTTATTTTTGTTGAATTTTTTTGGTGAATTGCTTATGGGTTTGTTTTGTTTTGTTTTGTTTTGTTTGAGAAATATTTGAATTAGTGTCAGACCTGTTTGCATAAAATAGCATTCTTTCTCCTACCCCTTTTTTTTCTGCTTATGGTACTGGGGATTAAACCCAGGGCCTTCTTACTGAACTATATCATTATCCTTTTAATCTTTTCCTTTATGGTTTATGATCATATGCTTAGAGTAGTCTATGTCACAGGAATATATAAAATATTACATGTATTCTTATGTTTCTTCATGGTATTTAACTTTTTTTTTTTTTTTTAATACCAGGTATAGAACTCACGACCTTGTGCTTGCCAGGCAGGCGCTTAAGCCACTCAGCTAAATCCCCAGCCCTGGTATTTAACTCTTTAATCTACTTTGAGTTGATATTTTTTGTTAGGGACATAAATTTTAGAGCAGCTCTCTCATAGTGGGTAATTTACCTTTTTTTACCTTTTTTATCTGTTTATGCATGTATGTAAGTATGGTGTTTTTTTGTTGTGTTTTGTTTTGAGACAAAGACTCACTGTGTAATGAAGACTGACATTGAAATTGCTTATGTACCCCAGCCTGTTACGCTTTTGTGTCTGGACGGCCCCCAAGCCTCATGCAGTTATGAAGGTGGCTGAGTCTAGCATTTGTGATTGGTTTGTTGTCTAGCACTGGAATGGGCTGAGTCTGAACGTCTCACTCGCCCAGAGACAGGTAATCAGCACACAACATAAGGGAGAGAAGGTGGCAGGATTGTTCTCCTTTGCCCTTTCCCGCTTAGGGCAGCCACCATGAAGGGCTGCCCCTCAGCCACGCCACCCCATTTTGGAGCTAGCTGAGTATGGACTGAAACCTCCAAAAAACTGTAAGCTGAATAAACCTTCCCTTTCCTAATTTGGGGCATCAGGTATTTTGTCTGAACCAAGGGAGAAAGGTAACCGAGACACTGGCCATGAGCTCACAGCGCTCCTCCTGCCTCAACCTCCCAAGTGTTGGGATTACAGGTGAGCGCCACCACACCTGACAGATCTATCATTTATATTGGTCATATGTAATTTTATCAATTTGTAGTTATTAGATGTTCAGGGTTTTTTTTTTGTGTGTGTGTGTGTGGTCTTTTAATAAGACAGTTTACTATGTAATTCAAGCAGGCCTTGAACTTCCTGTGTAGCTTGGGCTGGTTTCACACTCAGGGTGATCCTCCTGCCTCAGCCTCCCAAGTGCTGTGGTTGGTTATAGGTCCATACCACCATGCCCAGCTAAGGTAGTTTTTTTTTTAATTAAAAATAGGACAACACAGAATTTCAAAATAAAATAATAGGAGATTAACTCTAGTTAATATATTGCATATTGTTATCTTCAAAGTAGTTGTTTAGATTACAAGATAAAGGCATGAAAAAAATTGTCAGACAATGAAAGCATAAGGTAGTTTTTTTTAATACAAGTTTGTTTGCTTCCAAAGCTTGGACTTTACCACCATAGTATTTGCCTTAATATACTTACTTGTTTTAGACTAATTCTTTGCAAGAAAAAAAAAACCTTTAAATCATTTCCTCCTCTTCTTACTGAGGTATACTGAAAGCTCTTCTGATGGTGATTCAGTCATAGAAGATTACATAGATCCACAGGTAAGCCAGATATTTACTGGGCCCACTTCAATTATCTTGAAAAAATTATTATGTTCCCATCTTGGTGAAAAAAATCATTAACAGACAGTAGGAGATGTTGCATGTGTTTATCAGTAAATAATTGAACACTTATGTATAATGTTGATGGATTAATCATCCTTCTGGTATTTGTGTTTATAGTCAGTTATATTAGAAGTAACTGACTAGAAGAAAGAGAATAGTTAGAAATAAGGCAGATACATGGGACATTAATAGTAAAAATGAAGAGAATGTATTTTCTGTAAAAGAGCTGGCATTACTGATGACTAGGTTTAAATGGTATGGCAAAATTTATTGATAACTTCTTTTTTTTTGTAAATCGGTTTTTAATTTATTAACAAAGGCATGATAGACTGAATTATATTTGATCCAGTTCTGAACCAGTCCGTTTTCCTGCTTTCTTATAAGCAGCCATACTTTTGACTTTATTTAGTAACCAGTAATTAATTTGTCCCCTCATTACCTTGGAGTGGTGATAGGGATACATCTTTTGAATCACAAACACTTTGCTGCAAAGCATCTTACTATGAATGCCCATACATTCTGACTGTAAATATTACAAGAAGAATTTGTTGAAAACACAATTTAGAGAACTGATTAGTATAGGAAATGAAACCTTTCTTGAATACCTGTTGATTAATTTATACTAAAATCCTGTTTCTGCCAGTCAGCAAACCACATGAACAGTTCACTGCTCTCTTTATATCGGAAAGGAAATCCTGATTCTGTTTCAAATACTCCAGAGATGCAACAAAGAGGAACTACTGCTTCAGCACCACAGCTGAGTTCTAAAACTGCCTCCATGCCTTTGAAGACCCCTGCCAGAGAATCTGAGGGAGGATGGTTTATTGACAAAACTCCAGATGGAAAGAAAAACAGTTTTTTCATGGAGCCATCTGAGGAGAAAAGTAATCCTAAGCCTAGATCTGAAGTACAGGTAAGTTCCATAGTGTAATTGTGGCACCACATAGTTGGAGTGCATTACAGCCTTTTCGTTAAATGTAGTATCAAATAGAGGACTTGTATTTTACAACAGTCATAGAACTTCATCACTTTGCACTACCAGTGTCATCACCTTAATTGTTGAAGTCTAGCGCTCCAGTGGGAGTCTGTCTCTTGTGGGTGTGTGGGTGTATGTGTGCGCACATTTGTGGGTGTATGTGTGCGCATGTGCGCGCATGCTGAGGGGCGGACCCCACTGTTTTCACCTGTCTTCCTGTCTTCACCTCCCTCCATTGCTTTAGCCACAGGGACCTCTTCATGTTTTTAGGACACCAAGCTCTCTCATTGGGGTGTTCCTGGCTTTCTATGTAGGACACTTTCTGCAGATTTCATCTTTGTCTTTCATGACACAGAAAATAGCACAGTGTTACTCTGTTTCTTTCTGGTCTCTCTTTTCTATGGTATTTGGGATTGAACCCAGATCCTTTACACTGAGCTATACAACCTCCCTCCTCTAAGGTCTCTCAACAGCCTTGAATTTTATTTTTTAAATTAATTTTAGTGGTGTATTTTTTTATATACATAATGATCACATTTATCGTAGGAATTTGTACCTCTAATAATGTAAATCGAGCTTTCTTTTTTCCCCATTCCCTTTCCCTCTCTTCAACCCTTCTTCCTATCCTTATTTATAAAAACTTTGTTTCGTTTTTTGCTTGTTTTTTTTCCTTTTCCCTTCCTGCCCTTTCCTCTCCTCCATCCCCTTGTGTTCTTTCTCATTTGAACTTTTTCTTCCTACATCCTCAGGGGACTTATTTATTCTTATGGTTTCTCACATAAGAGAAACAATGCAAAATTTAAACATATGTGCAATTCATTTCACTTAACAGTATGAATTTTTAATGTTGAGACAGGGGGATCTCACTAACCTGCCCAGGCCAACTTTGAATTTGTGATCTTCCCAGAGAGCTAGAGTTATAAATTACACCACCATGCTTAACTAGGTATTGCTGTTATCCAGCCCTTTTAAACACTTATGGTCACTTATTCTTTCGTGTGTGTGTGTGTGTGTGTGTGTGTGTGTCTGTGTGTGTGTGTTTAAGTTACTCTTTGTCTCCCTACACTGGACTATAAGATCCAGGAGAGCAAGAACTTGAGTTTTAATGTGGCTAAAATATCTACCTCATAGCACTCAGTTTGTTGAGTTAGTAGTACATAGTGGCCTTCCTGAGACAAATTTACTGGTGAGAATTTTAAAATAATTGTTTTGGATATAATTAGAGTTGTCGATTTTAGGTGGAAGGAAAGATTGCAGCAAGGTGATTTTTTTTTTCCTCTGTTCAGGCTGTTCAGTATTAGAAAGTCTTTTACATAAGTAGATGTATTATGAAAATGTATAGAATAGGCAGTTAGCTATTGTGAAAAAACCTTTTAAAATTTTGATTTGCCATACCTGAGGAAAAGCTTAGCTTGTGCAGTATCACAAAGTGAGTATGTTGGGTGCCTTCCTTAATTGGTTAAAGCATGGTAGAGAGGGGCTTTGAAATCTTTTTTTTTTTTTTTTTTTTTTTTTTTTTGGTACTGAGGATCAAACTCACTTCATGTTTGCTAAGCAGGCACTTTACGCCCCTCTGCGCTAAACGCCCAGGGCTTTGAAATCTTGCCCAGCTATGTGTCTTTTCTGAATATCTTTGCTTTAATCACCCACATATGGAGAATGTTATAGTTGTTAAAAACTTATATGTTGATTTATACTTTTATCTTGGCTTATAAAGCAGCTTTATAGTCATTTAATTTTGTGAATCATCAGGTAAACATCATCTATGTGAAACATCAACTGTGAGAATCTCAGTGAGAAATAAAAGGTTACTGGTATCCAGAGTGGAGGAGCTCTTGGTTCAAGAAAGACAAAGAATCACCCAAATGCAAAACAGAGTCCAGTAATTTATAATACCAGCTGCAAATGCAATGGTTGTGGAGTGTGAGGAGGAGATTAAATAAACTGGGAGAAAGAAAGGCTTTAAACTGAGCTTTAAGGTTAAGGAAAAGGACACCCCCAGCAGACAACATCCTGGAGCGAAGAGATTGGGAATTGGGAGGGTGCTACAGCAGGAGTGCAGTATTGTGTAAAATGTCCGTCTTTTAAAAACTTACACATTATTGGTATTGTAGTTTAAAGTGTGTCTTATTTAAGTTTATTGTCTTCCCAGGATACAAAAATTTTTTCTCTTCTGGGGAGTGATAGAAAAAAGAAAGACAAGATAAAGGGCAAAAGAAACAAACGGAAGAAAGAAGACCTTCAGGAAGTAGATGGAGAAATAGAAGCTGTCTTGCAAAAGAAAGGTGAGATATGGGTAGTGGTGCTTATGTTTGCTTTGAGAGAGGAATCTAGGTATTCCCAGTTGCTTGAGGGACTCTTTGTGTGCTGATTACTAGAAAATATTTTTGTACCTTGTGAGTTCAATCGTGAGTTTATACGAAATCACTGACCTGTTCATCTCTTTGTTTGTTTACCAGCTAAAGCCAGGGGACTGGAATTGCAGACCTCCAGTGTGAAGTTTGAAGATGTTGGAGGCAATGATATGACCTTAAAAGTTAGTTGAGATTCTGAATTTTACCTCAAATGGGTATATTGATAATCAGTCACACCAACAAAGCCTATCCCATTGTATGCAGACAGGGAGACCTGGGCAGGTGAGGAGGGCAGCCTGGTCTGTACCCTTGAGGGCATGTTAGGTAAGTGTGTTACCCTCAGCCTTTTAAAAACACAGGGCATGCTTGGTTTGTGGTCTTGTTTTTAGGGGTGTTAATACTGACAATCACTGTAGCTCTTTAGTATCAATTTTGTCTACTTGGCATGCTAGTTGCTTTGTACTACTTCTATAAGGTAGACATTTTTACAGCTTAGAAAGTGGAACTTCAGAGAGGTTATTGGTAGTTACATTGTTGATGCCAGAACTAGGATTCAAGCCTAAGCCCAAAGCCTGGGCTTTGTGCTGTTTCCTTCTATAAAGAAGAAAACATTACATTTCACCTTGGTTTTTTTCTCTTTTGGCCTGAGGAAGATATCTCCATGCTTTTTCCTTGCCAGGAAGTCTGCCAGATGCTTATACACATGCGCCATCCAGAAGTGTACCTCCACCTGGGCATTGTGCCCCCTCGAGGCGTTCTCCTTCATGGGCCCCCTGGCTGCGGCAAGACGCTGCTTGCACATGCAATTGCTGGGGTGAGACTGACTGACACTTTTTCACTTTTACTGGTTTTGTTACTGTGTTTCATGTTTTTTCCCTGATGAGCTTCAGACAGACCTGGTATCTTTCAAGAAGAGATTGCATTTTATGGTCAGTGAGATACAGTCCTGACTTTACTTACCTCTTTCATGCTTCTTTTGGGGGATTTTAAAAAATCAGTTTCTAGCTGGGCACATGGTGGCACATGCCTGTATTCCCAGCACATGGGAGGCTGAGGCAATAAGATTGTTGGAAGTTCAAGACCAACCTGGGCTGCAAAGTGAGCTCAAGGCCTGAACTACATAGCAAGACTCTGTCTCAAAAAGACAAAAAAAAAAAAAAGTTAGTTACTATATACATGACAAAAATTGAATTGGAAACAAGATAATATGGCTTTAAACAATTCTTTTAACACATTGCTTATGTTTTAGTTATTTGTCTTTCCCTGTAACCCAGTAGTTTTTAAGAGTAACATGATAATTTTTTAAAAACCCTAATATTGTTTCTGCACAACTAAATCTATTCAGAATGTCCACTGTGTCATGTTCTTATACTTTTTAGTGTTAAAATGGTAATACAAGATATTTTACAAAATAAGGTTAGTGATTTATTTTAGGCCTTTTGGATTTTTTAGAAACTTTTGGGTAGTAAAATGCAAAATCTCCATGTCACTTGAGTTCATTGAGTAGTGTATTATATCAGTCATTAACAGACTAGCACTATATGAAAGAAGATCATTTTGGGCTGGGGATTTAGCTCAGTGGCCTACGCGTCTGCCTGGCAAGTGCAAGGTCGTGAGTTCAATCCCCGGTACCAAAAAAAAAAGATCATTTTTAAAAGGGAACAAGTGGAAGATACTACATAGAGTTTTTGTATACCCAAGTTTGAGTTGAGATCGAAGATGTGGTTAATAAAGTAAAATTTCAAGGTAACCAGAATGTCTTGTTACCATTTACACTAGTGGAATTCCTATACCTTCTCTTTTCTTGTTTTTCCCCTCTTTTGGTAGGCCTGGAGATTGAACGTAGGCTTTCACACTGAGCTATTATATTCTTAGTCTTTTTTATTTATTTTTTTATTGGTACCAGAGATTGAGCTCACAACCTTGTGCTTGCGACTGAGCTAAATCCCTGGCCATAAACCACATCGCAGTGACCACGAAAGGACTCAAACCCTTTATTTATTTTTTGAAACAGGGTCTCCTTAAGTCATTAACACATTCCTACTGGCTTCAGCCACTGGTGGAACAGGGATGATTATCCCATCAGGATGCTTGTATCACCATAGTACAAAGAGATCACCTTTACCGGTGTTTTTACTAATAAAATTAAAAGGTCTGTAAATTAAAAAAAAAAAAAAAAAGTCTGTAAATGATTGAACCTACTTAGTTGCTCAAATTTGAATAATTGCTGTCCAAATACAATTGAATACGATTCATGCCAACTAAAAAGTATTACAGTAATCAATAAATCATTAAAACATTCATGTTCGTGGATAATTTATCAGTAATTCTCTAAATTTTAACATGGGGTTTTTTTTTAGTACAGGGGATTGAACTCATGACCTTGCACTTAGCAGGCAAGCATTTGAGCCACTGAGCTAAATCCCTAGCCCATGAGATAGAAAATATGCATTTACAACTCTGGTACCATAGATGAGCTTTACTACAATTTTTTATACCATTTTATTTTCCTTAAAGGACTATACGGTGATGACCTGTGGTTTGTTAAATCAATGCCTTTTTATGGTATTGTAATCAAATGACCCCGAAAAGTGATACAGGCTGCCTGATGGATAGTTGTCATGTACCACTGGTGGGTCAAGGTGGTATGATGGTCAAATTCAAATCAGAGCAGCCTAGCAGTAAGTCATACAAATTACAGCCCTGTCCTGAAGGTGTTATGTTGCTTGGACTAGACTTAAACTTGCGATCATCCTGCCTCAGAGTTTCATAATAGCATGTGTAGAGTGAAAACAGATAGAAAGTCTTTACTTAATATGTTTGCAAAAATAAATTCTAATATTTTTAAATAGTGTTTTTCATTGGACCAACTCACAAAGATGCAGTTCCTATGGAAATCATTCATTTTAAAAATATAATTTTAGCTGGGCCTAGTGGTGTGTTCCTATAATCCCAGCACTCGGGAGGCTAAGGTAGAAGGGTCACCGAGTTCGAGGCCAGCCTGGCTCTATGCAATGAGATCCTGTCTCAAAAATTAAATCCCGTCCCCCAAAAAAGTTGATTTTTGTTTGAGGACTGGGTAAAGAAACAGTAAGGAGGCTAACATTTGGATATTTGGTCATGCTGTTACTTGTTTGTGCACAGGAACTTGATCTGCCGATTCTGAAAGTGGCTGCTCCAGAGATTGTGTCGGGAGTTTCTGGGGAGTCTGAACAGAAGCTCAGAGATTTATTTGAACAAGCTGTGGTGAGTCAGCTAAAGGCTAATGTCAAGTTTTCAGATGTTACAAGCTTTCTCTGATACTAGTGTGTATTTGTTACCTCTTTCACTATCCCATTCTTTTGTAAATACGGTAATTGGCTACACAGGACAACTAAGTATTTAAAGTAGATTTCATGATACAGGCTCCTGCCTAAGTAGTCTGTTTGCTGCGAAGTTAGACATAAAAGTAACTTGAAGGAAGTTATGAGTTGTTGTACCCAGTAATCTTAGTTGAGTATATATCATCCTTAGGATATTTTCATTCACTTTTACTTTCCTCAACGTAGGTTTGATCAAACAACTTCTAAGCACTGTAAACCTTGTTATATCTAGGGTTATTACATTATAAAAGAAACCATAAAAATGCCAGAATATACCCTTCTCTGTTTGCATAATTGAAGCTATATAAAGAAAATTCCCTTAGCAAAGATAGAAATCACAGATTAGATTTTATCCTAATTGTAATTTCTGTTTTTGAAATTGGGCTTCCTGTTTTGGCTTTTTTGTTACTAACATTTCATTTTACCTTCAGTCATTTCTTGGCCTTTGGCTAAACCAAATGTACAGTTTTACCTTCAGTATAGTGCAGTAGTTAAGTATCTCTGCTTTGTGTGAGAGAGGTAGGTTCAGATCCTGTGCTGTCACTACGATCCTGGACAAGAATTTAACCACTCTGGCCCCTCAGTTTCCTTACTGTTTAATATGGGTATTAATATGACTAAGGCTTACAGCGTTTTTGAGAGTATTTACAACAAAAACCCCCAAAATATTAGCAGTTGTGTTTTTATATACACTTAAACAGATAGGAATTATCACTGTGGCTAAAATTAAAAGATCCCAAAAACTTAAATTTCATGTCTTTGTTTACATTCAGAGTATGTAGTAGGTGACAAACATGGCTGGTACAACTCCTAGAGGCGAGCATGACATTAGATTAATTGTATCTTAGCAGTGATTTCAGCAATAACTGAGAAAAACATTTCAGAGGGGAGACTATCTTAAAATACCAAGAGTGGAGAGCCCATCATTTTGTTGTGTGTGCTAACACCAAAAGAAAGTGTGGGCACAATAAGGAAGATGCAGAGAAAGAGGGAAAGGTGGTGTGTGAAGCAAAGCTGACTCTTTTTGAGGTGGCCCCTATTTTTCAAATGTGCCAGTTCAGTTACTAGAGTGACATATGTAGCCAGGGACAGGTAGTAAAAAAAGACAAAGGACACTTTCAAGACATAAGTTCTGTGTTTATATCTCTAAACCAGTACTGAGCTAGTGTACAGTGCATGTCAGTCAGCAGTTAGTGAAAACATAGCGTAGCAGCCTCTTCCCTAGGTTCCAGGGGGTTCAGAGCAGAAAAGGTGGTTCTGGTAGAAAATTGATTCAGGCTAGAATAAACTGATGGATTTTGATACAGGAAGTTTGAAAAGCTCTGTAGATGGTTGGTAGTAATAATACAACACTGTGAGTGTACTTAGTGCCACTGAACTGTATACTTAAAATAGTTAAAATGGTACATTTTACGTATTTGCCAGAACATCTGGTACTTTTTAAGTTCTTCTAGCAGATTCAAAAGAAAAGCACAGCCTTTTTTGCAGTTTGTTTGTTTGTGAGTGACAGGGTCTCTCTGCATAGTTCAGGCTGGCCTTGAACTCACTGTGGAGCCCAGAGTGGCTTTGACCTCTCAGCAGTCCTCCTACTAGGCACCCTGAGTGCTAGGATTAACGGCTGTGCACTACCACACCAGGCTTTTTATTTATTTTTGGGTTGCGGGAAGGGGTTGAGACAACTGTGTGTTTCAGGCTGACCTTGAACTCACTGTGTACACCATGCTGGCCTTGAAATTCAGGGCAGTCCTCTTCCCAGGTGCTAAGGTTACAGGCATATGTCTTTGTTTTTGTTTTTTTACGTGAACTTGAGATTTCCGATTTAAAGCTTTAAAATTTACTGTTCTGTAAGATAACAAATGTGTAGTTTACAAAAGAATTTCAGTAGACTTAGAAAATATGGACTGATGAAAAGACTGTGATATTTTTATTTCTAGTCAAGTGCACCGTGCATTGTTTTTATTGATGAAATTGATGCTATTACTCCTAAAAGAGAAGTTGCCTCAAAAGATATGGAACGAAGAATCGTAGCTCAGCTTCTATCCTGCATGGATGGTAAGTTCACAGTAATGAATTCATTTTAAAAATAATAAACTTTTTAAAACAGGGTAAGTCATACATGAAGATAAAAAACATTTAAAGAGTAAGTATCACCATATAAAATAAATTTTTATAAAAGGCTAAACCTGATTAATTTGTAAATTGGTATCTTACCGTTATTTTTAATACATTCACATGTACACAGTAACAGACTTTTTTCACTTTTTATAATTCTGCCATTGCACCATACACATTGTTCTGCAACTTATTATTTGTCCTTAACAATATGTCTTGGAAATATTTTTCATAATTTTTACCTCTTTTAAACTGGTACAAGTATCATGTAAGATAAAAACACTATAGTATATTTAAGTATTCTGACATTGATAGATATTTAAATTTTCAATTTTATTGCTTCAGGAGAATGCCCTTCAAAAGGGCTTTTCTGATGCACATGTATTTTTGTGTGATAAATTAGTAGAAATGGAATTGATAGTTAAAAATTATCCGTTTTAAGTTTTCATTGAAAGCTGGGTATGGTGGCCCTTGCTGGTGATTGAACAGGCTGAGGCAGGAGGATTGTTGTGAACTGAAGGCCAGCTTGGGTTACATGGTGAATCTCTTAAAAAAAGTTTTGTTTTTTTAATGGAAAAGGGCAAGTTGTCTTCTATGAAGAGTTTATATTTCTCTATGAATCTCCCTTGCTCCAGATTCTTGGCAGTAGTGAATGTAACCAGTTATTTTAACTGTTGCCAGTCTGTTTGTTGAAAACTGGTATCTCAGTTTTAATTTGCATTTCCCTGATTACCATTGTGGTTATACATCTTTCTGTATTTCTTTGGTTGGTTGTTTGTCCAAAAATCTCTTTTCTTATCCCTTTGTGCATTACTGTTTTGAATTCTCTTTTAAAAATTGCCTGGCGGTTTAGTGTGTACCTGAGTGGTGGGATACTTGCTTAACCAGGCCTTGGTGATGCACAGCACCACTAGATTTGAAAGACTACTTTTGACATTGCATTAGTGTTCTCCATGTCTATAGCTTCTTTTTTAGATTTTAAAATACAAGTTTTAGTAATCAAACATTGTAGAATTAGATTGTACCTTCTTTGAACTTTTACCTGTTTTTCTGCATACATTGTACACAGGAAAGGTTGAAATAGTACAAACTGTGTTCTTTGTACCAATTTCAAGTTGCTTATTCTGTTGTTTATTTGCTGCAGTGTTGTTGAGAGCTGTATTCTAAGAAAAGCCTTTCATGACTTTTCTGGCTGAAGAATGTAGTATATAAAATCTTCAGGACTGATTTTTTTCATTTTTGTTTGTGAGTTATTTTGTTCTTTTGCAGTAAGGTCCCACTATATAGTTTAGGCTGGGTTTGAACTCACTAGTGGCCCAGGCAAGCCTTGAACACATGACAGTCCTGCGTTAGCCTCCCAAGTGTTGGGGTTGCAGGCGTGCACCACCACACCTGGCTAAATCGGCATAATTTAATTAGCATTTTATTTCCTGAAAAGGAGTATAACGTCAGAATCCCTGATGTTTAATCATGGTTCAACTGAAAAAAGTAAAATTTAGAACAGATGAACTTTTTTTTTTTTTTTTTGTACCAGGGATTGAACTCACAACCTTCCACTTGCCAGGCAGGTGCTTATGCCACTGAGCTAAATCCCTGGCTAGAACAGATAAACTTTAAGCCTTGCATTCTGTCCATTCCTGAAATATCTCAAGATGATGTCCGCACAGCTCAGACTGTACCCTGTGTCTCAACTTAATTCAGCACCCTTCTGAAGTATTACGTGTTGTCCCCAGACTCCCTGTTAACTGCACCTTGCCTAGACATGTCATAGGTGCTCCAGCCTCTATGGTTTTATATATTCTGTATAGAATTTCACTAACCTTTTATCTTTGGTTATCAAAATCTTTTTTGGCTTTCAGGCTTTTCTGAAATGTTACCTCTTCCCCATTCCTCTATCGCAGTTCATAATACTTTCCTTGTCTTTCAGCAGTGTTTTCTTTATATAGTACCTATCACTGTACTTCACAGCACTTGTCCTGCACCCTGTTTTCTTAATTATATATTTAATATTTCTCAGTAGATTATAATTGCTGAGAACAAAGTTGGTATGTTGCCTTCCCCATACTTTCTATGTTAGGCATGTAATAAATGTTAGTGTTTTATATGTGTATTTAAAACATACATATCTTAAAATGTGTAATACTTTCTAAGTAATAAGTGATCAGTGTAGGGGTCATTGCTCCTAGTTGGTGTTTGTTCACTTCTTATCTGCGGCTGGTTCTTACAGATCTGAATAACGTTACTGCTATGGCTCAGGTCCTCGTCATTGGAGCTACAAACCGACCAGACTCATTAGACCCTGCTCTGAGACGTGCAGGGAGGTTCGACCGAGAAATTTGCCTAGGTATCCCAGATGCACCTTCCAGGGAAAGGTATGTTTTTGTTGCATATCTTATTACTCCTATTGCATTATCTAGAAATATTGTGTAGCCTTTTTTGTCAGTGACACTGCTTTGAAAAAGAAAAAGTCTACATTACATTAATGCTTAAAACAACTTACTCATTATTAGGATAATTGATAGTAGGACGTAGGTACCCACACTTGTTTTTGGTTTTTAGTGGGCCTTCCAGTCGGGGGTAGTGTGGAGCCATGGGACAGAGCAGTGCTGCCTGGGCTACAGTGGCAGACCCTCATCAGCATGCTTCAGTCTCAGTACTGACTTAAGAGAGTTGGATGGTGTATTTGCTGTAGGACCAGTCTTTTTGAGTATTTGGGGTTGACTATCCAGAAACCAAATGGATGTCCACCAGTAAACAAAAATACGACTACAGCATAATCAAAAATATCTGAAAAAAGCACTTTTCAGATAATAGAAATCTATTAAATGTTCTGAAGTACCACATTTGTAATGGCTTTTCCCTTAGCTTCATGACACTGAAATGTACTGTAGTCACCAGACACTCAGGACCAGAGGTAAATAAAAGAAGGAAAGAGTTACAGTGACAGTGAGGATGGAGTGAGGTGGAGAGTGTGATCAGAAGCACTATGGGTAGGGAATGCAGTTTTCAGTCTCTGGTCAGCCATCTCCAGGGCAGAGCTAGGATGGTGGAAGAGCCTGGCAGAGGCTGCAAGGAAAGAGAGAGCAAAGGAATAAACCAGGAGAGAGACACCCTTGCAGATCCTATGCTCAGTAACTGGGCTCTTCCAGTCAGTTCTCAGCTCCAAGTGTGAGACTTGGGGACACTTTAGAGGCAGACTGTTACAGGACACTGCCGAACTTATGGCAACTAGAAGCAAAGAGAAAAGGAAAGAGCCAAAGAAAGGACTGGGAACACGAGATGGTCCCCAAAGTCATGCTCCCTCAGTCAGACACTAGGAGCCCTTCAGCTGTGAACTTGGCAGTAGTTAGCCTCTCATGCTGCGATCGCCTCTCAGGCGTCACCTAGCGTGAGGGGACATTTTAAATCCAAACCAAACCAGAAAGTATATAAATACACCCTCCCACATACCTGTTGACCCTCCTGGTCCATGTTCTGGGCTGTGCTTCGAGAAGAGGCTTGGGGAGGCAGGTGAGGAGTAATCTCATTCCTTTGACCATGGAGTTTGTTCTGTTTCTTGTTCTTTTTCAAATATAGCTAAGAGAATATTTATTTTCTGGTAGCCATTTTTCATGGAAAATTTTTTCAGTATTCCTGTAAATAGCAAGAAATTGAGATACCTTTTTTTGTAAATAGTGTAGTGAAACTTTTTCTTGGTTCCCATCATTGAAGTCAGTGAATTATTTTTCTTCGGTCAGTCATGTGTATGTGCTGCTATTGTGTTTACTTCCTTGATCCCAAATGATTTTTCTGTATTTGTTAGCTTCACATTGAAAATGTTACTCTCCCCTACAGTTTGGAAATTTCAGAATGAATTGACTTATTTCACTTGGCTGGGGGTATAGCTTAGTGGCACAGTGCCTGCCTGGCAAGTACAAGGTTGAGAGTTCAATTCTTGGAACAAAAAAAAAAAAGCCCTATACTTATTTCACTGATTTGTAACATCACAGTGTGTAACTAAACATTGGACACTTAGTATGGATCATCCATTGTTCTAAGTGCTTCGCATGTGCACATTTACAGCTGCAGCCCGAGGTAAGTCCTACTGTACCATGTTTCACTAGGGAGTAAACTAAAACTCAGAGACAAAATTACTGGCCCTGGTTATAGAAAGAGCTGGTGTTCAAACTCATGCAGCCTGGCTTCCAACATCCTGTCTTTAGTCGAGGTTATTATTTAATACATCTTATCAGAAATTATTCAAGGTGTTCTTTTAATAATTACCTAGGTTTGGGGGCTGGGGATTTAGCTCAGCGGCATAAGCACCTGCCTTGCAAGAACGCAGTTGTGAGTTCGATCCCCACTACCAACTTTAAAAAAAAAAAAACAGCAAAAAAAAAATTATCTAGGTTTAATTGATACACTAAGTTACCATTGGGTTGAACAAAATTTTTCATGCATGCTTACAGGGATGAACAGTAAGTGAAGATAAAGCTGACAAAGTTATATTACTGTTGTAATATAAAATTGGATTCTAAAGTGTGCATCAAGGTAGCATTTGGCTGTGAGTAGAATTAATCGTGTGAGTGTGGGTGGAAGTTTTCATGTTGAGGGGATGTCTGTTTAAAAGTACTCCCACAGGTTATTTTTCTTCTGTCCTCTGTGATAATTAGTAAAACTCCTTAATTTTTTTTTAAATTTGCCTTTGTGTTACACACAAGACTTAGCATAGTTATTAACAAAGGGTATCTGCCATTAGCTTTTCTGAGATGAGGTCAGACATGTAATAGTAATTTGATGTAGCAGTTGTAGAGTGATAAATGCCTTACTTGATCGTGTACTTCCTGTTATGATGGCATCGATAGGTTAGTACACTCCAAATAAATATATTTAGTGACTTGCTTATACTGTTGAGTCAGGAATTTGAAATGTTGTGTTTTTTCTGCAGAATACTTCAGACTTTGTGCCGAAAACTCAGACTTCCTGAAACATTTAATTTTTGTCACTTAGCACAACTGACACCAGGTTTTGTTGGTGCTGATCTAATGGCGCTTTGCCGAGAGGCAGCTGTGTGTGCAGTGAACAGAGCCCTGATGAAGCTGCAGGAGCAGCAAAGGAGAGACCCTGAGGGTGAAGGTAGCCAGAAGGAAACACTGGAAATGGAGTCCACTTCTGAGACACAGGTACTTTTGACTGTTTTCTGTGTTGTCTTCAGTACAAGTAAATGTCAGTGGAGTTGAGGTTTAGTCTTTTACAGAACAGTTTGCCACCTCTTGTTAGGGCATTGGTATTTAGGCAAGTTTTTGGTAAAGTAAACTAGGCTATTTTACTGATGGAGCCATTCCCTTTTCCTCAACTGTAATCTGCTCTGGAGGACAGCAGACCCTTTGCCAGTCCTAAAATCACCATATAATTTTGATACCGTTTACGCAAAGGTTTCTAGCTGTTACATAATTTGATCTGTGTAATCTTGTGAAGGAAATAGTGCTTGTCCTTTCTTTGTTTTTAGTCATTCAGGACACTTAAGTTTACAGGGTTGTGACTTTTCTAGGTAGGTTTCCATGAATTGTGCAGAGCAGGCACCTAAAGTCAGGTATTCTGTTTTTAAAATGTTTGGTTTTTCCTTATTTGAAACCAGCATTATTTCTGTTAAAAAAAAATAATTCATTTCTTTTATGTTACATATAAATTAGGATTTCTTTCTTTTTTCTTATTTCTTTTTATTTATTTTTTAAATTTTATTTAAAGAGAAAAAAAAACAAAACAAAACAGAATAAAGGGTAGTAACAATGCAGAATTCCAAGCAAGAAAGGAAAAGAACAAAAAAACACTAAGAAATCATTACTTGATAAATTACATACTGGCATCTTGGAAATAGTTATTCAAATTACAAAATTAAAACATACAAAGTAGACATTCAAACAGTGAGACTGTTAACAGTTCTGCTCCACAATCTAACAAAAACAGTAATAATGGTCATCCATTTTACACACTAAAACATACATGCAATTATATCAAAAGGGTAAAATTAAACACTAACAAAACAGAAGAAAGTAGAACATAAAGCAATGTAAGAGACATAAATTTCAAAGCAAGACAATCAGAGATCTTCACTGTTTATCATATTGTCTGTTGTTTTCTTCCAAATAGTTGTCTGTATCTTCACATACAGAGAATTCACACGAAACAACATAGTTATAGAACTGATCTGAACAGGATGAGGAAGGTGTTTTAGGTCTTCAAGACCAGACAATAGGGAAGCCAACAATGGCTGTCATAGTGTCTCTCATTCTCTTCAAAATAGCTGTCTGTACCTTCATGTATGTTGAACTTAAAACAGGCTAAAATCACTCTGAACAAAGAATGATAGTGTTGCTGGATTTCATATCATGATGTTACAGAATCAGCACTGGGTACTATACTATCTTTTTCTTCAAAGTAGTTGTTCATTTCATCATGCATTACATAATTGGTTCTCATAAACTGTTTATAAGCTCTACACATGCATGAGTCTCTACATGTATATCCTTTCTGTATTAAAGGGAAAAAACAAAACAAAGCAAGACAAAACAAAACAAAACAATTCCTAGAAAAGCATGATGCAAAAAAGTCATATAAAACTGCAATACAAGGTGATCTACAATGGTTACCATGATGTCTCAGCAATATATAACAACATTAATAAAAACAAAGCATTGGAGACATTATAAGACTTCAAAAGCAGGCAGTAATCAAACCAGAATAGGTATCTTAGTGAATCTTTATCTTCAGTGTAGTTGCCTATACTCTTAGACTTGATACTATCTATCATAACAGATTCGAATAAAATCAGTCAATACAAAACAGCAATCTAACAAACCAGATTCAAATCATCATAATAAGACAGTATAAGTTATACAGGGCTTCAGATTAATTTGATAGGAAATTAAGGATGATTACCATAATATGTCCTGCTATTTTTGGGATAGCTGACGGTGCCCTGAAATCTATTGTAAGTAGACAAACTGGAACAGCATGTAATCCATCTAAGCAGAGTGGTGAGAATAATGTAGATTTTAAATCTTACTACCCTATTAACAATATCCTCTGCCTTCCTTTTTTAGACAATTCCTCCCTTTTCAGTCCCACATGGTGCACTGCATATTTTGGGTTCCACTAACTCCCTCAGTTTTTAGATTAGGGGGAGCAACCTGCTATTTATCCTAACTGGTTCTGAACCTTCTGACTCCTGGGCTTGATCTCAAGTTGTATTCCTTTATCTATAAAAGTCTCAAGATTTTCCTTCGTTATAGCTGAGTAGTTCTCTACTGCACAAAAGTATCCTGTCTTTTCAACCTATCTGCAGGTGCTGGTCGAGTTGCCCCTATTTCTCTCTGGTTCCCTGTCACATAGAGCATTGTTTTCTCATATTTGACTTTCTGTCCATA
>PVJX010015140.1:0-43270 GCA_004027295.1 Dolichotis patagonum
CGGACTAGGGGACTTGGAAGAGATGGAGATGTATTGAAAATTGTGGAGTAAACCCGAGTCGTGCCCCCAACAGCCTACACACAAGTTCGGGCAGAGCGAGTTGGGGTGGAGGTGGCCTTAACTTGACTCTTCCTCTGTGCGCGCAGCGAGGTGACTTTTTTCCCTTTCAGAGCTGCTTCTAAAGAGCAAAGTTGTATCTCGCTCCCCCACCTGGCCCAGCCGGTGGTGACAGGAGAAATGCAGTGTCCTGATGTCTTCTGAGTTCCTTCTCCCTACCGTTCACTAAGATCAATGCATGTGGTTAAGGGAAGCTTTTTGTACAGTATAGAGACGACTAAATGGGACCCAACTTGTGAATCAAGGTCTAAACAGTACCATCCTCCCCAACTATATTTTCATTTTATTAGAGAAAAGCCCTGTGGAAAGACTTTTTTCTCCTTCGTCGTTACATTTGTATATGACTGCATTTCAGGCTCTCTGCTAAATGTTATCCAAATCCAACTTTTCAAAGCATTCACGTTTTAGGTTTTCCTTTGCTAGGTAGCCTAGCAAGCCATTCATGAACAGAGCAGAGGCTCAAAACACCAATGCCTTCATCCCTCGTAGTTTTAAAACTGTGAAAACAAACTTTTTTTCAACTTAAGAAAAAAATGTCTACAGTATAGTACACAGCTTTTGTTTCCAGTAGAAAAAGATCAAAACACTGTAGATTGGGTTATCAATTTACTTATGTATTCATGGAGTTCCTCTTTTCCTCTTGCCATTGGTCTCATTTTAGGCGTGATCCCAAAAGTGATATTTTAAATCTCCCTCCCTTCCCCCCAAAGCCATCTGTATAGGATATATTGCTAGCTTTGGATTCCTGGCGTGTCCGGAGGACCAGGCCTTTGAAGCTAGGTTTAGGACAAGTCTAGGTTAAGCCCCCAGGAAGTCCATGTATATTTAATAAAAATTAGAGACTGGGGAGAGAAATATGAAATAAGAAATAGTTAAGATTTTTTTACGGTTAATCCATTTAAGCTTTGCAAAGTGACTCAAATTTTTTCCCAGGCATTCCCTCCCCCCCAACCCATGCCCCATTCATTCAGTTCTCTCTTTGACTGAATCCAGAGAAGTGGTAGTTTGCAACACTAAGTGCAGTTTCCCTCAGCCTGATGGGAAACAAAGTGAATTTTCCCCACTGTGCTCTCCTCTCCATTGGCTGAAAGTCTCCAAGCTCCTCTCTCTATTGTGTGTGTGGAGCCCTGCCTGCCTGCAGTGCATCTGCCATGCCTCCCTTGGGTCTTCAAGTTTGTGATTCTGAGGAACTGTGGTGTGCTGAGGAGAAAATAGTTTTTGTTCTTTATTTCATTTGTCTTGATTTGATTTGATTTACATGGTTTCAGGTCTTTATTTAATTTGTGTTGACCTTGATTTGATTTATATGGCCTAGGAACTGTTGGCTGTGCAGTATTTCCTATTGCTGCTCCCTGCTTTGTTTAATTATTGGAGTTGGCTATTTCTTGAACATTTAAAAACTTAATTAAGTTGGGCGAGACTCCGAATCACTGAGTTTAAATTTAAAAATTTGTCTTTTGCTTTATGCCCTCCATAAGTTGTGATTACTTTGCTAAACTTAGTGTAGAACAAGCATGTCAGATATTAGCAAAGAAAGATGACTTTTTTGTCAATGAAATTACTAATTTCATTAAGATGGAGTGAATGACAAAATTTCCACTTTCTTTCTACATATAGTTCCTTAGCAGTTGGTGCAACACAGTTTTTTCCATAGTTGAAAATGTACAGTACCCTAAAATAAATTAAATGACCTGCAGTGTGCCTCTTAAGCCTAGACTGCTTTTATATTTTGCAAACATATTGCACATGAGCTATAGACCTATATGGCGAGCAAGTGAAACTGTCTTGGAATTGTGTTAGAATTAGGTGTAACTTTTAGGCCTTTAAAGCAGTAAGAAAACTTGTGTAAAGCTGTGTGTTCTTGAAATTAACGTATAGTATATCCACAAATCAGTGGGAAGTGGTTGACTAACCTATAATTTTTTAATGATTTATTTTACAAATTATGAAGATTTCATGGAAAAATGATTTTTCCAGAAATAAAAACAAAATTACTTTATCCATAATGTTTTGCTCCCTCTGAGGACAGACGTGAAGTAGAAGCTGAGCTACCTATTCTATCACCTAAGACTTTAGCATTCCTGACTTTCAAACAAAGAAATTTCTGTTGCTACTAGTTTAAAATAGAAAAGAAACTTAGAGTGAAGAAAGAAAGCCCAGGATTTGGTCCAATTCAAACTCTTTCTTATGAATTCATTACACTCATTTTGTTGATATTTCTTAGCATTTTGATAATGAGCATTTTTGCCTTATTACACTAAATGTCGAAGGTATGAATTTTTTTGTACTTAATTTGTGCTTACTTGTTTAGTGTATAGTAACTAAAGGAATTTTCCATTGCAGGAGCTGGACTTTCAAACCATCTTTAAAATACAACTTAAAAAAATAAACCAATAAACCTATTGATTTCCCCCAAATATTTACTTTTTAATGATTTAAAACTTGTTTTTTCTTTGATGTTTTCAGTCACAAATCATATATAAAATTTTAAGATGTTTTCCTTAAAACTTGTTCTATTATTTATGAAGACAAGTACTTTAAACTGACTTTTACATTTTTCATAAAGTTTGAGTGGGAAATTAAAGGTAATTGTCAGAGTGCTAAATGTTATGGTATGCTTTATGCTAGTCGCTCATTAAAGAATTTTAAAGTTTCTGCTAAGAAATTTTAAAATTGGCTTTTGTATATCTTTAAATATGATCAAAGCAGTGCAAGTTAACTATGGTTGTTATTTGAGATATGACTGGAAATAACATTTTAGAATTAATGAACACTTTATTGAAGGCTTTTAAATAAGTGGTAACAACTATTGCTTGGCCTTGGTAAATGTAGAAATGGGCTCTGCCCTGAAAGATATTAAAATCTTATTGGGTTGTTAAAGCTAGCATTGAAATATCAAATAATGCCAGTTTTACAAACTTATTTTAGTATAATAGGAGTTTTTGAATAGAAGAGTTGAAGTCTTCAAGAAGATAGGCTGTCTCTCTCTCTCTCTCTCTCTCTCTCTCTCTCTCTCTCTCTCTCTATATATATATATATATATATATATATGTAGGAAAGGGCACCCATTCATATGTAAGCATGTAGGTAGTCTAAGAGTTCGATAAAGTCACTTGGGCCATGATGAAGAATCCCTCTAGAGAAATAATAGGAGTTAAGACCAGAAAACTTTATCTGGTCTAGATTAGGGTTGTCTTGGAATGCTAGGAAGTGATTTTAGCATTTGAACTAGCCTTTAAACATTTCTGATTAAAGAATACTCAGTGAACAAGGTTATATATAAGAAGTGAAAACTCAGTGTTGGATGAATGAGTGATCAAGAGATTTAAGAGATTTGAGGCAGCTTAATCAATAGGCTATTTTAGTGGAATGATCATAGGGACCTTACTTTGATAGATTGCCTCCCACAGGCCTAGTTCTATAAAGAAAGCAAAATTACCAGACTTAATAATTAGCTATTTATAGAAGAAATTGTCAAAATTTTTGTGGTGTTGCCTATGGCAAACTAGGTGAATCAGAGTACATTTGGAGAAAATTGGAATGTAACGAGGAAAAGCCAGATCGGGCTAGAAAGATCGTGATTTGTGTTCTACACTTTTGAACTTTGAGAGAACATAGGGATGGCACAGTAAAAATCTGCACCAAATAGCTGAAGATACAGAACAGGACCTTTAGCCAATCATCCCACATTTACTGAGCATCTACTGCTATACATGTCTGGCATTTTACTTGAAAATGAAGGACAAGGAAGGAGAAGGTTATAATGCAAGAAAAATATGCAGAGTTGAGGGTGCTCATGGGAGGCAAAATGGGTTTAAGATGAGGAAGGGTTAGCCAGGTGTGGTGGAGCATGCCTGTAATCTGAGCACAAGGAAGGCTAAGACCCAAGGATCACAGTAAGCTCCAGGCGAGCCTGAGGTACATAGTGCATTCAAGGCCAGCTTGAACTGCACAGTGAGACCCTGTCTATAAACACACACACACCCACACACACACACACACACACACACACACAGGAAGTGTAGCTTTATGATACATGGAAGGATGTGAAAACATGTCAAGATAAAGAGGGAGTTAACTGGGGAGAATTCTTTATTTAACTGTCATTGAGAAACTTCAGTTGGAGAAGGAATTCTATTTGTTACCAGAATACAGTATATGGAGTTCTTAACTCCCTCACACCTTCTTAAGGGACTACTGAGATTTGCAATTTCAGGTGGAAAGCATTGCCTTGAATTGCTGGATTCAAAGCACTGTCCCTGTTGTTGCCTGATTCACACAAATGTGTTGAATATGCTAATAATAATGGCAGAAGACCAGATGGGACAAAATAATCCAAGGCAAGTATTAGCCGGCAGAGATGGGAGTAACTTGGATGGATTGAAGCTAGGGTCTGGGGGCTGTAGGAAAGCTTAAATGATAGGATTTGTGTCTGGAACAGTAATGAGGCCGGCCCTACAGTCCAAAGGTCCATCAAATACCTCCTTTTCTGGAGTCATAGAAAATGAGAGAATATAAATAAGCTGATACTAGGAACCACTGAACATTGTGATACTGTATTTTCTATTTTTCCTTTCATTTATTCAGTGACCTTGGGTAAATTATCTACAAAATTGGGAATAATAAACGCTGCATTTCCTCTGACTCAATGAGAGCTTATTTTGATGAATTAACTATCATCTGTGGAGTATATTTTGAGCTCATTTAGAAAAGGTGTTACGAGATGTCTATGGATAGCTCATCCTGCAAAACAATGCTAGGCTAATGGCACAAAAACATTGTCATTATCTCATCTCTTTACTGCTTAGTAACCCACATTTTTTCTATTGAAATTCTCACAACAACCCCACTCCCCACGCCAGTTAGATCCAAATCCCTCTACTCAGCTTTCCGTACTTTCTGTTATTCAGCTACTTTTTTACATAGCTAGACTTAGTTCTCACTATTTCCCAACAAGAATGTCCTTTGGCTCTACCTTGCCAGTTACAGTTGATAATCACTGATTGGCAAGATCGTACCTGACTTTGAAGCACTTACTTTTCCCATAAACCTTCTCTGAAAGTTCCAGGCTATGGAAATCTCTTTCTTTCCAATCATTTATTATATCTATTGTTAGCAGCAGCTTCATTTATATAATGCCTTACATTTTGTGTATGTACAATATACAATTTTCTAATATTAGATTATAAATTTCTTGAAAGCAGGAACCATGCATTTTACTACTCTTCATACCATTACACAGGAGTTATATGTAGACATTTTGGTTAGTGAGTATGTAATAGAGACTTTACTAAATTTTTCAATTCTTTCTTTAGATATGTTGTGTAATGCTTAAATTCTGTGGATTGAGAAGGCTAAATTAAGTGTGTACAGTATAGACTATATTTATTAAAATAGTTTTAATGCCTTATACATAATATGTCTAGCATAATATATTTGTGAAGTAGTCAGGTGTCCAAATATTGGGGTTCTCATTACCCTACTTCTCGAGGATTTTGAGAAAAAAGAAGCTTTCTTAGTAACAAGGGCTAGTTTCAGAAAAATCTGGGAGAAACAGTCTCTACTGGTACCTTCTTTACTTGATCATTTGGAATTTCAGACTAAGGGGTTATATGGTAAGGACCACATCTTACAATTAATGTTTGTAGAAGTCAAATATTTATTGAAGCTATTAGCTAATTCCTCTCCACACCCTTAAGAAACAGAAACAGTGATTGTATAGGAACATGCCTTCAAATTTGAGTTTATATGTAGGATTACCAGCAGATTGCTAGCCAGTTCTGCCTTGTGATCCTCGTGGTTGACCCTATGCCAAACTGCGTGTCTCTCAGGCAAATCCCTGGCATATATGTACAGAAACACGAGGGAACCTACGAAGCAGATGCGAAGCAGACCCTGTCCTTCTCTATTCCTGACCCACGTCATTGCTTATCAGCGTGTACTACACTGGGATAAAACTACAAGGGACTGCTGAGAATTCATCCTTTTTCGTTCCAGAATTCCCCTAACAGCAGCCTGCTGGCCTTTCTTTCCCTTTATTTATCCTAAGACCATGGATTATAACGATTCCCATCCTCAGAAAATCAGCTTAGCCATTAGTATGGCATAGTTTTGGATATTCTGGCAAAATTAGAACAAAATTTTGGTTCATACTTTCTGAGCCTCAAAGTAAACAGAATTATAGGAGGCTTAGATGAAAAAGTTGAAGTTATTCTAATTAGCATTTTTAAAAATGTACATTTTTCCCTCCTTTTGCTCAGTAACTTCAAAAATATATTGTTGGGAAACCCAAGACATCCTGTTTTTGCATTTTTCTCATAAAGATGTTTATACAAGCCGGGGATGGTGGTGCATGCCTGTATTTCCAGCACTCAGGAGGCTGAGGCATGATAATCCCTGCAAGTTAGAGGCAGGCCATGGCTACATAGTGAGTTCAAGGCCAGCCCGAACTACATAGCAAGACCTTGTCTCAAAAACAAAAACAAAAACCCTCAAAAAACAAAAAAAAGTTTTCAGAAAATGTTTCAATTCTTTTTGTGGTCCTTGTAACATGTTATGCAGCAGTAAAAGAAAAACTGAGGACGCTGTGTCTGTAAAACCCTACTAAGTTAAAATAAAAGGACTAAAACAAGTTGGGTTCAATTCAACCATCACTGGGAGTATTTTTTTCTCAACTTGTTTGTTATACAAACAAACATAGGGTGTCTAGCCAAAGTATAACAGTTGCTTTGAATTATAGAAACAGCTTCCCAGTATCAACTTTTTTTTTTTTTTTTTTTTGGTACTGGGGATTGAACTCGCGACCTCACCCTTGGCCCGGTAGGCGCTTATGCCACTGAGCTAAATCCCCAGCCCCCCAGTATCAACTTAATGAAGCTTTACTGGATTTGAAATCCATACCATGCTAGATGTGTTGGGACATTTCTAAGTTTAGTAGTGAATTATTCTACCAGGTTTCAGTAGTGCCTGGTAACATAAGCCTAGGAGTGAATTTTTGGCAGTTGGAGGAAATACTTGAAGGACACGTAGAAGCACCTAGATTTTTCTTCGAAAATGCGTATTTGAGCTGCTCTGTTAGTGCATTTTCTTATCTGAACTTGCTCTTCCTGATTGCCATTAAGCCACTGACTCTGGGATATTTCACAGTAATGTATGCATATTAAGCCAAGCTTAACTGTTTGATACAGTCCAGAATAATAGAGCACAACGGACTCAAGAGGAGGATGCATAACACAGATAATCAGGTGATGTGTAAATTGTTACTAGTGCAAGAAAGAAACCTTGGGGTAGCTGAGCCCATAGAAACTATAAAATCAAAAGTCCTTCCCAAAGCCTCTGCCTCATCATTATTGCTGCCCACTAGAGCTGGGAAAGTTTGTAGACTCCCTGTTCTCAATTTCCTGTTGCCTGACTTAACTTTAGCCAGAAGCACAAAGGAAACCAGTCAGTAAAGCATGCACACATGCTACTAAGTATGGTGCTGGAAAATAGAGCTTTGACCTCTTGTAGTTAAAGAGATCCTAGTCAGTGTGACTGGCAGCCTCAGGGAAAGAAGCATATTTCAAATGTATGCTTTTCAATGCTATTGACCCTATGGGAAGAACACTCAGCAAACTCATTAATTAGGGTTCTGTTTGCTTCCCTAGTTTTAGTTTAAGTGTTTTGTTTGTATTTAGCTCTAAACTTTCCTATGTGCCTGTCAGTGAATGATAATATGTTGGGCTTTCCAAGTTGGAAATGATTTAATGTTTTTGCAACTTAATCTTTGTGAAATAACTGAGTTGGTTTTAAGCTAGAAAATTATTAGTGACAAAGTTTGGATGACTTATTTTGAGTAGGGCATAAGATTTGATGCCTATCTTTGAGAAACTAAAGCTTATGAGAGAGTCTCTGAGCTCAAGATGTTTATTGTACAACTGGAGTTAGTAGACACTCACGCTTTTAGAAATGTTACAGCGTGGAACAAAAATGACGAATTCCAAATGACGTAGAGTCTGCTACCCAAACATCCCAGGACAATTGGACTTTAGAGGAAGCTATCAATTATAAACTGCTTTTATGCTAGGGCCTTGGGTTTGTTATTGTACTCCCTTGCTTCTAGGTAGGGTGACTATCAACAGTTCCTTGAAAAAGAGTGGAAGACAAACAGGAGAAAAGGGACAAAAGGCAGACCCAAGGTTCTTTCTATTCAAGAGTTTGATTGTGAAAGTCATTGATTGTTAAACTGAGACATTAACTCTGTGTTCAGTCGATAATGAGTTTTTCTTCAAGATAGTGGAATAATGGAAACAATGTTGTTTGTTTGTTTCTCTGTTTTGGAAGATTTTATAAGGCTAGAAAAACTTCAGCTGGGTTGGAGATAAGGAAAGGCTAGAGGCTTTAGTTGGTAAGGGTTTGACCTAGGGCAATGATGGTCAAACTTGAGCCTGCATGAAAACCAGGTGCAGGGCTTGTGGAAACACAGACTGCTAAGTCCCATCCCCTGTGTTTATGATCCTGTAGGTCTGGGGTAGAGCCTGGGAGTATGCATTTATAATGCTTTCCAAGCTGCTCTTCCGGTTTGCGGACCAATCTGAGCACCTCAGGAAAGACTTGACCAGACCTTGGTGACTAATTGAACATGGGAAGAGAAGATATATGAGGGGAAGTTAGAGTCAGATAAAGGCTCAGTTTTAGAAATGTTGAATTTGAAGTGTTGGCTGCACATTCAGACAGAAGCAATTAGGGGCATGTTTGTTCAGGAGAGTAGAGAAAAACTGAGGGTCCTCTGTGGATATAGGTAGGAGATGAAATTGTGAGAGATGGAAATAATAAGATTTTCAATTATCCATTTAAGAAGTTGAATACCACTTTGTTTCAAATTCTACAGCTTTCAAATATGTCACCCATGACTTCTATCTGCTTTGATTGAGGTACATTCACAATTTAGGCAACAAATGTCCTTTCTTTTTGTTATGTATTTGCCATTGACCCACGTGTGCTGTAAACTACTCCAGTTTTTATTTAGTGGTTTAATATTTTAATATTGTTACTTTTTATCTGGATAAGCCTCTTAGATGACAAATTCTTACAAAGAGATACTTATTCTAGAATTCTGTTACTGGGCTAAGTTTGGTTAGGTGTTTTCTGTAGTAAACAACTTAGTAAATGCTCCTTATCTCCAAATGTGAACACCTACTAAAAACACAAATTCTATTTATGTGTACAGGGCCAAAATGCAACCTGGCTAAAAGAAGTAAAGTGTCAGTGTCTTAAATGCTAATAGTGGCAGTCTTTCCCCAAGTTAGAGAATTTTTAAAAGGCTTTTTCCAATTTTGATATCTCACCAAGCTTTTCTTATTCAGAATGTGTTTCTCCCCTCTTACTAGTCTCCATCTCACTTCCAGTACACATATCCCCCAAATTAAACATACTGGGCTTAATATATATGGGCTGCTCTTATATATAAAATTTGTCTTTATTAATTATGACATTCCAAAGGCAACTTGTGGTTCCATAAGTAAATTCTTGGACAGGAGAGACAGTTAATTCTGAATCATTAAGGAAATATCCAACTGCTGCCTAAATGGCTTCTCTGCCCTCTAAAATATTCCCTATACCTGTCAGATTAATATATTAGTCCTTGCCAGACAATACCTTGTGGGAAAACTCAGTTTAGTTCAAACAAAGGACTAGAAGTGAAAATAAGAGAAGCAAATATTTTTTTGAGAAGCAAATATTTAATGAGTTTGCCAACACCAAACAACATGTGCAAAGTTGATTACCCACTTGATTCACCAGTCTTGTACCTAGATCAGTTTTTTAATTTCTAAAATGAACACAGCCAACAAAAATGAATGCATCCCTTAGAATCAAAGACTTTCCATCAATGAGAATATTCAAAAGCATATACATAAATGTCCTCTTAAATACTTTAAACCATGTTTAATTATTATTATAGCAAATCTATAGTCACTAGTTGATTTTTCCCCTTTAGATAATAAAATTTAGATGTGAAAATTCAGATATGTTTACCTTATACCTCACACTTCTTGGGTAGTTGTTTCTTTTCCAAGATACTTACTCCTGTAAATGTAGATTAATTTTTTGGTCAAAATGATAGATGTATAGATGGACAGATGGATGAATGTTTGTATACATGCACACACAATATGCCTTGTGTTGCACCTTAAGTATATTTTGCATTCGAAAACATTTATCTTTCCCAAAGAACTGTAGTTCAACATTTGCAACTGTACCAGTTGTAGATAAACCTTTTTAAAAAGTGAAAAAATGTATTGGCAAAATAAAAATGGAAAAAATGGTGGACTTTCATTGAGTTGCAGAGGCAGAAAAATATGATTTCATACTTTTATTTAAGAAAGCGCATATAAAAAGCAAGTCAGTAAAATGGATGCAAAATTATATATTCAGTAAAGCTGATATTCTGCTAAATACTTTCCTTACATGAAAAGATTGAGTAAATATATAGAATTTCTTACCTTATTTAAAATATTTAAGATAAACATGTATATATAACTATGTCTAAATATTTAATAAGGTTATTAGGATTTTTTACACATTGCACATTTATTGTAACACATGTTGCACTTTTATCCTTGGTACTTCTTTCTGCCTTTGACATTCAAACTCCTGTTATGCTTAAAGAAATTGAACTCGGCAGTCTATTCCATACAGAGTACAGATCATGGGAAATGACTTTTAATGCAGTTCAATTCCAGTGTTAAGCAGTTTTAGTGATTTAGAATTGAATTGAACATTACATAGGATTACATTTATCATGATTTCTGATTCTCTACTTAATTTCTCTCCTAGAATAGTCTTACACAGAATCACAGTGCCGAAAGAATTGCCAATGATAAACATAAATCTGTTTACCTGTTAGTAAAATCAAAGATATTGGGCAGGATACAAATGACTTCCAGTTAACTGAAACTTGTTATCATTGTCTAAACTATTATGCTGAAGCTCAATTTGTTATGGGTACTTCAAGCTATAGATTGTAAGGTGATAAGGAATGGAAGGGGCCAGGCGTCAGAGCCTGTTTCACTGACAAACAAAATCTTGTATCCTGAGAGCTGCTTTTTTTCTTTTGAACTATTTATCTCTATGAAAAATGGTGACTGTCACTGAAAGATCTTTTTTTATTCTGTTACATGCTTCCCAAAGGGCACATACAATGAAAAGGCGGGATTCAACTAGTTAAATAATGAATCAATTTTGAGGTTTTAGCATAAGTGACACCTCCACGGTCGTCTTTTTGGACTGTGATTTCTGGTAATAGCAAGTGAAAAAAAAAACTATTACTGCTGTTGCTATGGATCTTCTATCTGCTGAGGTTCAGGCATCGTTTTTTGGAGACTGCGATGTAAACCCTGCTTAGGGAAGGTAGAATTTCCTAGTACCAGAGGATTACTGCTGCCTCATGAGCAAACAGAAAATGTTGGTGAGGTAAAAGGTATTGGACTCTGGAAGAACAGAAAGACAGTATTTCCAAGGAAAGAAAAAGTAGTCTTTTGCTTTACAGATTGAGAATTCTGTATTTTTTTTAAAATGGGAAATTTCTCTACTTTCTGCAGAGAAGAGAAAAAGGTAACAGAAAAGGAAATTGGGGAGGTAATAGTAATTCATTTCTTTGTTGTTGCTTACGACTTCTGTGATGAAAGTTATATTTGCATATTTAATTTGTTATGGCAAGAAACTGTAAAGAATCTTTTTGGTTGGGAGAAAGCTTGTGAATAATCAGAGGGAAGAGGGGATGGTGATTTTTGCTGCTTTTTAAATTTAAGATATGCAATTTTGGTGTTATGTGTATTGGTCCAACAAGTTGCTTCTAGACAACCGAAGTCATTTTGGGTGGCATTTTTTTCTCCTCTGTAGCTGAAGGAGTACTTTTCATTAACAAGAAAAAATTCCGGAATATCTTTTGGATTTTATTTGGCTAATTTGGACTGCTGTTTTGTGGGGAGGGAAGACAAAATAGGAGATTAACTTTCAAATGATTAGACTTAACATCATTGTTATTTTCTAGTAGGCTCTGGCATTAAAGGTCTCCCTTGAGGAAAATAGTTCTTTGGAGCATTTTAAGGCTAAATAGTGTCTCAGATTTACTTGAAAATAGGTTTGTCTAATGACTTTTTAGCACCATTTGATTTATTTTAGTTAGTATTAGTTTTAGCTAAGAGTTCTAAGTACTAGTAGTCCAATCACTTTTTTATAAGAAAACTTAGATACTTAATACTATGTTGTTTTTTACTGATTTTAAATTTTCAGTAGTTAAAAAAGGTATAAATGCCTTCATATGTTAAAAAAAGGAAACAAAATCATTGCTTTCTGCTCAAGGCTCACCCTTCTTCAAGTTTCAGGATAGAGACAACTCTCTCGGGTTGTCCACCTACATGCCTGGGTCTGGGTCAATGTGTGTAACTACAAACATTTTAATTGGGTTACTCTGGTGTGTAGTTTTTGACAACAGGGTGTCCTGAAATTATAGTGTAAGGGATGATTTCAGTTGAAACATAAGGCACAGTTTTAGGCTTTTAAAAAAGACTCTTTTTACTGAAAAAGTGATAATGCTCATTGTGAAAGAATATTCTTATTTATTATGCCCAAGTGTTTCCCAAGCTTAAGTATTTAATCCCCTGCCATAGGTCTCTAAGTCATTTCTTCCTGTGTACCAAGATGAGGAATGCAGTGTATTCTGTTTCTCTTTACTGTGAAATAATGCCTGCAAATACTTGGCTACTATAATGTGAGGGGATCGCATGCGTGAACTGTAACTTGTGTTTTGGAGCTCCTATAAAAGAACTAGAACTTGGTTATTATTTGTAAAAATATGACACACGTGACCATTTGTATATCAAACGGTCTGGGCACCCATTCCACACAAATTTTGAATTAGAGGAGGCAATTAATGTGCCATTACTTGTTGACTATGTGTAATTTTTTTCTAAGAAGTATTAAAGCTATAATGTTTGCTTTATGCTTTAGACAAAAGGCAAGTAGTTGAAATTTTTGATTTTTAAATTATCTCTCTTAAATATTTTTGAATGCCTATACTTTTGAAAGTAACAGTCACCATCCTCCCCCTTTAGTAGTGTCTTTGCAGCTTTGTTACTATAATGTATCTTTTCCTATCAGAGTTCTTCATCTGAACCTTGAAACAGAGAAAATAATTTGAGCTGTTCTTAACTCTCCTAATAAGGACATATAACTAAGACCAGTTTGAGGTGCATTAGAGAGCAAATAATTTATTTTGTACAGTGGATTCCTTAGGCAGTAGTTAACAAACCACAAGCAAGGACTAAATTCTGCCTGAACACTGTGTGACCTACGAGAACATGTGTGTGTATATGTGTGTGTGTGTGTGTGTGTGTGTGTGTGTGTGTGTTTTACTTTTTAGAGGAATTGTTAAAAAAGAATATGTACCACTCAGACACTACAGAGTATACCCGATCCACAAAGCCTAGAATATTTATTTTCTGCCCTTTTACAGAAAAGTTTCCCAACTAGCACCCTAAAACCATGAACTCCACTGAGAGTTTCTGACCTAAAAAAAGGAAGGGTTTTATAATTTCACTGAGGTTGGGGACATATTATGAAAAGAGAAGTTTTTCTCTTTCGTAAGGCAACTAATTTGTGTAATGGTCCCATTATTGTAACACTGAAATCAAGGAAAGAAGCCAGATTGTAATAAATGTGTAGACATAATTTTATTGCTTTTTAACGGTAAATTTTAATCATTGAATTAGACAAAAATTGTATTGGTAGTGATGATGAATGATAAATTTTATATGTGTTTATGTATGATCACATTTTCATATTTTTCTTGGTTTCTGGAGAAAGAAAATAAAAATGAGTATGTTTTGTAAAGGAATTTAAGGGAGGGAAGGAGAGAACATTAATTGCTTTTATCAGTATTTCAAATTAAACAGCCATATCTATTAGAGAAGGGAAATGAATAGTGAGTGTTAAGTGTCAGATATAATCACATTTGTTTCTTCCTTGTACTGAGTAAGTGTCTTCACCCTACAATTAACATCTCAGGTACCCTGTCAGCAGCAAGGAGAATAATACTTAATCAAAAAATGCATTAAAATTATTAGATCATAGTATGTGGAATAATCAGGCTCTACCAAATGCCACTTAACTACTTGATTTAGTCGGGAAGGTGCCAGCAGCCATAAAACATGTATTGGTAATGACAGAATTATCAGGGAAAGAACCAACCAGCAGGCACTATTTGTAACTTGCTTCTGATTTCCTTTCTCTCCATGTTTCGTTAATCATGAAGTTTTATCAGCAGTTTTCTCCAGCACGTGTCACACATCATTCCTTATTTTATCATGCCATCCTGGCCTTTGTCACTAAGTAGATTCCAGGCTGTGCGCAGACATGATGGAGTTACCTGAAACACAGCATTTATTTTATCACTCATCTGCTGAAAGCTGTCAGTGCCTTCCTACCTGGCAGACCAGAAATTCTGAGGAAAGATGGGTCCAGCCAGGCTACAGAGATGGTCGGGAAAGGCACTGCTGTGTAGCTGAGCTGGATTTAAGGCTGAGTATGGAGAAGAGAGAGAAAGGGAGGAAAAGAAATTAGTCAAGGCAAGAACGGACAAAGGGAGTGCTAAGGTTGTATTCTTCACATTGCTTTGTAAGTCCTTTTCGGGTGGTCTATGAGGAATTGTTGAGTGAGTGGTATTTATGGTTAGGGCTGTAAATGATAGAGTACAAGTCAGCTGAAGTTGTAGATCACAGATCTTTTTGGATAGGCACTGCTCAAAGCATTTTAAGTACTTTGACTTGTTCATCAAGCTTGTTTTGGTGACAGCAAGCCAGGAACTAATTAAGGAACTTTGTCATTGTCTCTATCCTGAGGTTACTTTACATGTTTTTGCCCACTTCACCTCCTGTCCCCAGCTAGAAATCATTTATTTGAAAAATCAAAAAATCTAAGTGTTTTATAAGGGTCACATCCAGTTCTAAAATCATATCATCCTGTTCTCTAAATTTCCTAAATAAACTATAGAAATTTTTTAAATTAAAATATCATTTCATATATGTTTGCAAATGTGGTACTAGAAGTTGATTATCCTAATGGGAGAATTACAACTTTCAGGAGTTGATTGCCAAATAAGCAAGGACTATAAATTGGAATCAACAAAATTATTTGTATTTACATTGATATATATTTGTCATGTCTGTATAGAAAACTTGGAAAGTGATTTTTGTTAAAAAATTAAACATTTGTCTCCTACAGCAAATATTTCATAATTTAGGGACTTTTTACTCTTTATGTGGACATTTAATTTGACAGACATTTAAATTGTGCTTTGGCCAGATGTACAGATTTCCTCAATGTCACCACAGATCAGTGCTTATAAAAACTGGTGGATCTGTACTTGCAGGGAGGGAGATTATGATATTCATAAGGCTATTGACAAGACAATGGAATATGGGGTGGCATGGAGATAGGTTTTGAAAATTTTAGTTAAAAAAGTTGGAGAATTTCCAGAGGAAATTAATTCACAATAAAAATAGATTTTTTCTAAGTCACAATTCTTTGGAAAAGTAGAAATATGATCACATATGAAGCTTTTTAAAAATGAATGACATATCTTATGCAAAGGAAGGGAAATAATAAAATCATCCTCAGTAAGGTGCGGAATTTCAGCCAGCCCCTGTCTCAGTAATGTAAACTACCTTTTCACGCGACTTGAGAGTATCATATTCTCAGTGCAGCGCTAATATTTCTGCTCATTTGCAGCAGTTCTCAGCTTGGGTATTCAGGCATAACTGTTTTACATATACACAAGCACAATTTCACTTCTTTTCTGAGTATTTTTATTTATTGATGTGCTTCAAATCTTTCTTAAAGGGTATAACAATAACAAGAAGCATTTTTGTAGCCCTCCACACATACGTACACATGTCAACATACACTCTGGTGACATTTTTCACTTTGGGGAAATAAAAAGCAGATTGTTGAACGTACTAGAGAGCATGCTTTTAGGCACAATCACTTTCGGCATCATTTTTAGTGCTTGCCCAGATGAAAATCATTCACTGTTGACACCATCGTGTTACCAGTATCATTTTCTTATGATCACAGAATGTTAAAGCCTGCAGGACCCAAGAGATAATTTTCTGGATTCCTGAGATTCCATTGGGTAACTCCTTGCAAATACTCTTTGATTAAATTCGTTCAGAGTATAGATTTGATTAAAGAGGAAAATGTTGGAGGAAAATTATTCTATGACCACTTTCTCATTAAGAATGAAAAGGTAAGTCTATGTAAAATTCCACTTTTTCAATCAGTGTTAATTTTCTGAAAGAACTCATGGTGTTAATAATTTAGTGCTGTGCTTACAAGGTTCAAACCTATTGATTTTAATTGGAGTTCTGCATCTAAAAGGAAGATAGGCAGTGAGGAAATCAATTTTGTTTTAATCCAATGCATTTTAATAAGTGTGCTAAAGATTCACCATAACATTACCTGTGATAGTTCGATATTTGCTGTAACAGTCACTGCCTTAGATTCTAACCAAAGGTGCTTATTTCTGAAAGTACTAGAATGACATCCTTTTGTTTTACCTCTTCCGTGGATAACATAAATGAGGCTCTTACTGTCCGTCACTTTAAAGTGCCCTGTGTGAGTTTGATTAAATAATGGCCTGAATAAATTAGGATACCTGCTTTACCATTTATATACTAACGGAATCTTTGTCTCCCTTTCATTGTATGGCCTTGTTCCCCTTTTGAAATGAATATTTTATAGTTAGGGCTTATTATCAATCCCAGGCCATATATATGTAACATCCTGTCTAGTCAGTAATAATCCCTCTAATTTTAACATTAATGCTCATGGTTAAACCTTACCCTAGTTGAATTGTGTATTTCTATGCGTGTTTAGCTCAACTAAATAACAAGACATGTGCGAGAGTGGTAACGTGACTTGTGGCTTTTGGAGGCCTCTGATTTTGGGTATAAAATCCAAGATGACTCCTGGACATGCAGTGGTCATGAGTTAATTGTGATGGCCGATGTGCTTCCAGCAGCAGATTTGCAGATATGTCTGATATGCATCCTTGTGTGTGTGGTTGCTACCAGTTCTTTTTTGTGTATATAGTTTCATATTTTCTCAAGAACTGCTATTTTGCAACCTAATCAACTCTCTGGTTGAAACAGAAAAAACGTCAAAGTTTTGGAAAACTTTATTATGTTAATCACGTATGAGAATATGGACTAGTTCAAAATTTCATACCAATTCTAACATCCTTTAGTTTATTGACTGTAATCTCCCTTGCAGGAAAAGTTAGGAATCAGATTGCAAATGCAATTATACCCTCGGGCTGAAGAATTTTTCTGCAGCAGGTAAACACCCTGCAAGCATGAAAGGGCTACAGTGTATATAGTACTGTACTGGGTACTGTGAGCGCCCCCGGTGCTGAGCCCTTTTCTTAATGAACTTACTGTTGAAAACTGGAACGTCGTGGCAACGAAAGATAGTCTGAGCTTAATAAAATGTGTGCTCTACTGGAGGTGTAAGTAAAAGGCAATGGGAGCCAGAGGATGAAGCAATAGAATCTCCTGCGGGGGGCGAGGAGAAGTTTGTTTGTTTTTGTTTTATTGGTTTAATTAAAAATTGAAGGGATACCCAGGAATGGATAAAGAAAAGCAGAATATTGTAGATTGGGAAAGTGGCTTGAGTTGAAGACTCAAAAATAAGGAAGTAGAGTCACTGGCTCGTGGAGCATTGCATGTAAGTTTGTGTATCTAAGCTATTAACTCCTGAAGTTTTGGACTTCAGATGCACTAAAATATTCCTGGAATTTTCCCTTTGGGCACTTTGTTTTCTTGGATATTCAAGTCATGTTTATGGTTTAGTGTAACTGTGTTACTTTCTGAATACTTTCTAGATGAACATATTTCAACAGGAGAGGAAGACTAAGGGGACCTTTAGTCTTCTACCTGTTCAACTCCTAGCTCTGCTCTACTCCCTTGGGGAGCATCTCACGTATATAAATAGAATGTGCCCAGAGTGAGGAACAGAAAATAGTCTGGAGTGTGACTCACTTTACCACTTTGTGTCCATCCTAGGCTTCTATGCCTGCTTCATAGGTGTCTCAGAGTTGCAACTTAAATGCAGTCTACTAGTGATTTTGATTTTTTTGACTGGAAAAACAGGACCGTATATACTTTTCACCTCAGCCACCGTACGCTGTGATAGAACTGGTTGTGTGGTCCGTGCTAGCCCATCCCCTACCTTATAGTCCCAAACTAGCATTGGTGACTGCCAAGTGATAAAGGAGGCCAGTCAAAGGGGATTGGCTCCTGATACTTCTCAGATTCACGCAGGTTCGGAACAGCAAGGAATTTAGAGATCATTGAATCCACTGCTCTCCCTCATTATACAGATGGCGAAGCCAATATTTAATTGCTGATTTCTTATAGTTTCTGGACAAACTAAAATGAAGCCAATTTTGCCTGACCTCTCTGTTCTCTTTTACTCCACAATACATATAAGAAGTCAGACATACTTTTTTTTTTGGAATGGCTGTAAGTTCAGAGAGAAATGAATTCAATGTTGCAATGGAATTTGCATCCAGCATTTATTCTGATGATAGCTTAAACATTTAGTTTATGGAGAGGAGTATGTGGTCCTTTGCAGGACTGTTTCCTTTCCATATCCATGGATCTAATTAAAAGTTTAAGAAAACATCAGATCCTATAGTTAGTAAAAAAGGCAAAATTAGTTAAATGGTCTTAGATCCAAGGGTGATTTTTCTGGCTAAACAAATTATCTGCCATTTCAACTCTCAATTAAAATAACAGGAATGTAGAGACCTTCATACCGAGGAAACACAGGTAATAAAAATGTTGCATACTATGAAATTGTTTCCTGCCTGAGGACTTCTAACATGGGGAAAGCATTGTTAAAGTTATTCTCCTTTCTGTATGACAACTCTTTAGAAAAATGTGGTATATGGTACAGTGACAATAGAATCAAAGAAATGTCTTATTCTTCTTTATTCCAGTGTGAATTGAAGTGTCTTACCAACACATGTAAAGAACTGTATTCTTCACACCCGAGAATGTCTCCTGCTCCCTTCACTGTAAAGAGAAAGTGGAAGTTAAGAGACAAAGGACACTCTTATCTCTTGAGTAGGAGGACTTAAGATAAAGGAATATTATCAATTATTCTTTTGTTCTTAAAAATGAAGTAGACTCAAAATTACTAATCAGGAAAAACTCCTCAAACTGCTGTTATTCTTGCAGTTATGTCAAAATCTTTTGTAATACATGTAACGAAGTTATCCCTTACTAAAATATTTGCAGTCTTAGTATTTTTCCTAATGAGATGCATTTAAAAATAGGAATAATAAAATAAAGGGAGATGAATAAGTACTTTTAAATTTAATCTTCTTTCTGCATTATGAACACATTTTTCTTGTTGCTATCCACAATATTGCTGAAAGTTAAATGGTTATCTTCAGAGTACAAAACAATACTATGTGTAACCTTTGACTTTACACCTTGCCATTAAAATAAAGCATTGTAGTGCTGGCCTCATCTATCCCAAAATGGCCTTTTAAGTGGGTGGGTAAAGAAAAGGTCTCAAGTGTGTGTTGACAGAATGGTCTCTGATGACCACAAGGAAGCCCATGGTTGTTACAAGTGCATTTCTGACTGCATTTCATTCAACTCATTGCACACATGGAAAATCTGACAGTTTGACCACAATTTTATGCTACAAAGGCAAGTTGTATTAACCTTCAAGAGAGACAAAAATGTGAGTACACTATAAAAACAGATAAACTAAGAACGTTTTCTTAATCTACTTAAGGAACTATTTTGAGCTCTTATAAACATGGAAATACAATCTTACACAAATGACCACCTTATGGAATATGAACTCAGGCCATGCATGTCACATTTAATTTGAAACATACACAGACATACTTAATTTTTATCTTAGTTTTTATTCTGTCATATGCAACATATTGTGAAGTTAAGTATTTTGCTTCAGAGGTATAAACCACAGAGTCTCTTAAGGATTTCATACAGTTTCATCAGATATATATATAGTATGAACCTGAGGTTGTACAAAGTACAGAAATACTCTTATCACCACATACTTATAGAATTTTTTTTAAAAAATGAGATACTTGTTTTAACCTCATTATTAAAGGGGTGAATATTCATATGATTGCTTGAACAATTCTAGTCTACATAAAGCCTACCAGGTAATTAACAACTAATGTTAAATATTATTTTATTCTTAGAAAAATTCATTATTTTTTTATGAAGAAAGCTGAAAATCTTACTTTTTAAAAATCTTAGTTTTAAAGGTTACTGAAATCTAAAAATTTCTGATAGTATTGGAATTGGACCTGTTGGCTTCCTGATGTTGGATTCCATAGAAATCATGCTATGGAATATAATCACTATTTTGCCTCCCATACTGAAGAACCTAGCCAATTATAGCATAGATAGTGACCTTGAAAAAATGTACCAACTACAGTAACCTTGACAAAGAGTCAAGTTAATGTACAGATTACTTTTCTTTAAGATTTTGATGTGAAATATGTGGTAGTACAGGGGTCAATTGATTTCACATTGATTAAAAAATTATACGAAATCGTATATTTTAGGCCAATGTCTCCCTGACGTTCATGACACATCCCTCCCTCCAAGTACCCCGAACTCCGGTAACTACTGTTCTAGTCTCCAGTTTTATGAGAACAACTTCTTGTTTTTAGATTCCACATATGACCAAGAGCACACAGTGCCTGTCTTTCTGTCATTAGCTTGTTTCATTGAACATAGTGTCCTCCAGGTTTTTCCATGGTCTGGAAAATTATTGGGCAAAGCATACAAAATTTCAGTTAAACTGCAGGAACCAGTTCAAGAGCTCTGGTGAATAATATGATGATGATAATTAGCAACATATATTACCATCTTACAAAATTCTATGGGAATGGATGTTAAGTGTTTGATAATTATGTGAGGTAAGGAATATGTTAGTTACCTAGATTTAGTTATTCCAAAACATATATGTTCTTCAAACAGGATACACGTTTGGAGTTTTATCGGTGTTGACCATTCTGTCAACACACACTTGAGACCTTTTCTTTACCCACCCACCTAAAAATAAAGGAAATATATCATTTGGAGGATGACAAAATGCTATTTAAAATTTTTTAAATTGTTTTAAATTTTTGAACTTCTTCAAATTTTGAGATGTTATAAAATAGACATGGGACATGTGTATGTTCTCTTTCTGGTGGAAACAATTTTTGTTTTATAGTAAAGGGGAGCATATTTTAAGTTTACTAATAAATTCAACCTGTAGTGAAGTAACTTTAAACATATGAGTAGAAGTCAGGAAATCTGGGCTTTGCTACTACTTAAACTAGTTTGCTACCAGTTAATTATGTTATATAATTTTTCTGGGCTTTGCTACTAGTTAATTGTGCTATATAATTGAACAATTATAACCTCTCTAGGTTACAGTTTTCTCTGCTAGAGAAAACACATTAAACATTTTTGCAGAGTTCCTGTTCATCTCAAAGACTCTATAATTCTTTTAAATCCAGTACTCTATATTGCTTCTCTCTACCTGTACCATCATTTTGGTATAAATGACCTTAAATTTCATAGCTGGTATTATAAGTGACACTCACTTAGGAAAAAGTAGGCAGTGAAGTAAATGCTTACCAATGATAGAAGTGATAAGGAGTTGGATTCAATGACTTCCGTACTTCCTTCCAGCTGCAAAAGCCTCTTACTGACGGCACGTCAGTTGTGCTTGGATGACATCTAGTATTTTAAAAGACAGTGTCCTGTAACCTTGAGCCCAGTAATGCTAAAGAAAATGCAATTATTGATTTTGAACCATTTTTTTCTGGCAGTAATTTTTTAGGCAAGTTTCTTAGAAAGCAAAGGAAAAGTCAACATAGGTGACTATAATAGAACAGTAATTTAATTTGAAGTTCATGGAGCCATTTGAGAATGGCCTGTTGTTCTATGTGTTCTATTTGTTAGATGGCAGGTAATAGTACACACAAGGGATTAATCCTGAAAAACATTTCATCTCTATTTGGGAAAACTAATCTGAGCAATTTAAAGAGGTAGTGAAGTAGGCATTTTTTTTTAGTATTTAGTATATTGTTAGGCTGAAGTTTTTTGTTACTTTCTGTGATTGTTAGGATGCCCTGTGTGTTTGCATGTTACTCCTAGTATATTACTTAAGAATTTGAAGGGAGTAAGAAGTCTTTGTTTCTAAGCGTTGATGTTAGGAGCATTTCCTTTAATTTCTCTCCTCATCAGGAAATCACTGATAGCACAGGCTGGCCTTCCTACAGTGCAAGAAGTTATAGCTGAGAGCACTCATATTATGGGCTTCATTAATGTAGGGAGGCAAATAGAAAACATAGTGAATTCAGCCATGCTCAGCTTGGTTCTGAGCTTTTGAAAGCTATTTCAGAACACCTGTGCTCAATTCTTCTTGGTCAGATTCTCTGCAATTTGAGCTACCACCTTTTCCTTAATCTCGGAAATGTAGGATGTGATAAAAATATATGTGAGGGCGGGGGAAAAATAAAATTTAAATATATATATATATGAATGTTAATTTAAAAAACATATTGCAGTGAAAGACATTATCATTAAGCACACCCTCCCAAATATTCCCCTTGACTTTAAACACATTTCTGGTATCATTTTTGCTATTTTTAGAAGCAGTTCTCTTTCATGAATGTCTTTACAAATGTGATAAAAAAAATACAGTGAGCATTGCTGCCAAGTGCCATCCAACAGAAAGGCAAGCTCCTGAAAACATAGTGTGTCCTTACCCACCTCATTGACAAGATCCGGCACCATGCAAACTTTGGCTTTTCCCCAAAGTCAAACGGACCATTAGATATAAATGTTTTGAACTGACTAAGGATGACGCAGTCCAGAACTGCTTCCAAAAGTGGCAAGAGTGATGGTATAAGTGTGTTCGACTATAATACATTTTAAAAATTTAAACATTCACCGTAGTTTTCAATCACACTGCTTAATGTTTTCTTGGTCCAAGACTGGACATATTTCTTAGCTAGCTCAGATTCAACAAAACACATTCTTTACCTGTGATTTCCACCCCTTTGGCTTGCCAGATATTCATTGTGCTAGAAGAGCAAGCCTAATTCTCATTTTGTCAATATTCTTCTTGTTCCTTTTGGCCTATTCCTAACAGTCCCTCTTACCATTTTATTTCTCTTTTTCTTCAGTAGTGGGAATGAACTCAGAGCTTTCCTACTGAGTCACACTCCCAGCCCTTTTTAAAAAATAATTTTTTGAGACCTAGGCTTGGTAAGATGTTAAATTGCCTGGGCTGTACTCAAACTGGGGGTCCTGCTTCCTTAGCCTCCCAGAGTGGTAGGAATGCAAGCCTGTGACACTGCTGTGCCTGTTTGAAACCATTTTCTACTGCTAACTAGATCTAAGCTTTTACTTGGCTCTTAATCTCAAAACTCTTGTTATCAGTTACATCTTAGCCTATACAATATACATAAAGCACATTGGGTAAAACTATTCTAAGAGTACTTACATAAAGGAAATTGATATATTGCTTTTGTTTTGTAAAACATTGTGGAAGTAGTCTTGAGAAAAATTACTAATTTTAGCAAAAGTGTTGTAAACTTAATTTCCACACATGTACACACGCACACACACACACACACACACACATGCACGCAAATACAAAAATCATCCTGGTTTTATTTTCATTTCCAAGTTGTTCGCTTTTAGTGATTTTAGTGTACAGAATTAGATAAGATCCATATGCTTGTTTGGGAAAAAGAGCTATAATGATTCTCTGTAATCAAGGATACATATTTCACATCTGTCTTCTCAGGGGTTTCCAAATGCTAATCTTAATACAGTACTGGTGCCAAAATGACTATACAGAAATCATTTGGGGCCCTTAAAAATACTGATGGGGGAAGAAAGGGGAAGGGAATGAAAAGAATTAAAATGTGTCATGTACATGTACCAACTCTCTCTGAGAAATATAATCATGTATTGTAGATGTGTACTAATAAAATAGAATAAGAAAAAGAATACAAAGAAAATTGTGGGGCCCTAATAGTGGGTATTATGTATCAGTAGCTTTGGGGGCAAGCTTAGATACCTGCATTTTTAATTAATTCAGGTGATTCTAATGCACAGCCGAAATTGCCTGGCAAGTAGAGAAACTTTAAGGGTTTTCTAGCCCTCTGTTTCTGTGGCTTGAGAAACCAAAAGCCTTCTTTCATTTGCCCCTGATTTTACACAGAGAAAAGCAAGATGGTCAATTTACATATTTCTCTTTTAGACTTTGTGAAAGTATTTCCATTTGCAACAGTGTATCTGTAGGTGAAGGATACAGATTGAAGCTAGAGAACTGATAAAGCAGCTCAAGGAATTAAAGTGAATGTCTTCAAATAGGTCTGTGAGGTTTTCATTTTCACAGACCATTTTTGTGGGTTGGGCATGTAGAAATCATCTACCATTATTTGTAAATTAATATGAAATTCATTTAGTTCCTCTTTGCTTCCATCAAACTTAGCCTTTTATAGGCTATGGATTTGAGAAAGCACTGTATAGGCAGGTATGGTAGACAACTATAGTTTTTTAGTAAAGTAAGAAAAAATAGCAATTATAATATTCTTAAAAGAATATTTGGGTGGAGAGGGAGATGACTTGATTTTCCTTTAGTTGCCAAATAGAAATGGGAGTGATTTGGTAAATCAGCATCTTTATATAGTGTTTTTAAATTGTATTACTTGAGATATTTTTCTTTTTCTTTCCTTTTTTTCTGTTTCTGAGGATTGGACCCAGGGGCTTTGCACTCAGGTACATCCAGCTTTTATAATTTTTTGAGACAGGTTTCACTAACTTGCTAAATTGTTGTTCCAGGCAGGGCTCAAATTTGCAATCTTCTTTAGTCATCCTCACAGAGTGCTGGGATTCTAGGCCTGCACTATCACCTATGACTTGTTTACCATTTATCCACTTCAATTTTGTCTTTGTACTAAAAACAAGAAAGAAATCTGTCCTTTTTAAGGATATTTAGAATACTTGTTACAAGATGGTGAATGGAAAATTAGAACCTGGCTATTATCTATCAAGAATTCAGGAACTGTCAAGTGGGGCAGGATAGTTAGTGAAGTGAAAACTTATTTTCATGATTCATTCCTCTATGAAAGGTGATTTTAGGCATAAGCTTTAGACCCACAATAAAAGAGTAGAGAGTACAAAGATTGTGCAAAGGATGGTGTGTTTCTTTTTCTGTCTCCAACTCCTGTTCCTCAACTTAAAAGTTTCAACTATATTGATGACTTAGGATTCACTTCAGAGCTTCTTTAAAAATGCAAAGTGTGACTTGGTTTTTAAATGTTTGATTTACATATTTGCAGAAACCTATTTATTATAAAGCAAGGAACAGCTGTATCTTCCCTGGGGTTGATCGTTTCAGTCAAATCCTTTTAAAACACTAATTAGGAAGATTAGGATTTAATATTTGTTTCTTAACAACAGAAGTTTCTTGTTACAAAGTTAATGAATACACACACTTCCCAGAGTGTATCAGAAGGTACGCGCTCTGTGGTCTTTAATCAATGATGTATTTCCAACCTAGAGAATTATTATGTAGTTGCATCACAAAATCTGTCCACTGAATTTGAGAAGTTATAGAGCGATAAATCCATCTCCAGGACACTGGATATTTTTACCACAAGATAGTAGAAAAACAAAACCATCGCCCTAAGTAGGAAGAGGTAACTGCAGCTTAGCCACTATATAGTAGTAATCACAATGAAGTATGTACAATGTCTGGATAAAAGAAAAACCAAGGAAACCAGTAATTGTGGTATTAAAGTTTTTCAGAAGGTATTATAACAAAATGTGAGCCTCAAAGGGACATTTGCACATACTGAAAATCTGCAACTGTTTGTAAAACTCCTATGGGAAATTTAAGACTATTTTTCCATGTAGTTTCTGGATGCCTATGGCTGTGGGGGAGGGGTACACATGGATCTTACAGCATAAGAAAGATGCCTATGCAGAAAGTGTGTCCTTTAAAAATGAAAAAATCCAATCAAGGAGAATGGGGGACTCTTATAATGTAAACAGGATTTGTACAAATTGTATTTTAGGCAAGTTAAGAAATGAGAACTTGCTGAAATTCTATAAAAGCCGCAGTGAGTTTTGAAGTCATCTCAAAAAGAACAAGTTTACTGGAGTAACATTTTCTATTTGGTGATCATGGTACAAAGAAATTGACAAGAGAAGAATACTCTTGTGACCTCTGTCTAATAAGATATAAGGGTCTTGGTAATTCCAAAATCGTCTCCTGAAATTGATGATGAGATGAAACTAGGTAAAATTACAGTAAATGAACAGCTATTATAGGTCCAATTGAGAAATTAGATTATAGATAGCTCACCAAAACTAGACAGTATCCTCCTATATTTCAAAGAAATTCAAAATAAAGTTTTAGACTAATAAAGCACTTAAAGATAATTCAATGAAGTGCCTTTTTGGGAAGCCTTGGAAATCTGGGGTTTCTACTTGATCAGCAGTGTATCTTTAGCAATATACACTGAAGTGAAGATTAAAAGGATTATCTCATCAGAGCAAAAAAAAAGTATTTTATACTGAGGATAGAATCCCAGGCCTTGACAAGCCAGGTCAGCACTCTACCATTGAGCTATACCCACAACCCTTTTAAAATTTTTATTTTGAGATAGCATCTCGCTCAGTTGCCCAGGGTAGACTTGAAGTTGTGATCTTCCTGCTTCAACTTCCCGCATAGCTAAGATTATAAACTTGTGCAATGCCCAGCCGGGAGTAAAATGTTAATCCAAAATTGTATCGTGCAAGATACAGAAAATTCCTGTATAAGAAAAGATGATAGATTTACAAATCTTAAGTCATATCTACATATTTGTTAAAAACCTAGTGATTCCAGATTTTATTTTAGAAATGTGCTATATTATTCATGGTCCCCGCTATGAAATGAGTTCTGAAAGTTTCTCTACATATTTTTGTTGTTGTTGTTTATTTGTTTTGGTTTTTGAGACAACGTTTCCCTATATAGTGCAGGCTGACCTTGAACTCACTACAAATTTATGGGCTGAGGTATAATTGGATATATGTATACAGTGTGTAACAAATTGGGTTAGTTAATGTTTCCATCTCCTTAAACACTTCTTTAAAAATTTCTCAACCTGTAGTGATTGTCCCTGTTTATGTGGCACAGCGTGATATTTTGATGCACATGGTCAGTATGTACTGATCAAATCAGGGTAATTAACATTCCCATTCTCTGACCATTACTCTGAGTTCCTCTGCCCTTAGGTGTTCGTAGAATATGTAATAGGTTATTGGGAGCCATAGTTACCCACCGTTTGGACAGCACTGGTGTTTTACTCCTTTCTGTGTTTGCATAACCCATTATCCAGCCTGCTGTCATCTCTGCTCTCCTATTTTCCAGCTTCTAGTTATCACTATTACACCTTCCAATCTCCTTTTTTTCAAACACCAGCATCTGAAGCTGAACATGCAGAATTTATCTTTCTTCCTCTGACTTGTTTCACCTAGAGTACTGTCCTCTAGTTCTACCCATTTTGCTGCAAATTATATCATTTTTTTATGACTGAAAATAGTCATATATATATATATCATATATTTTATTCACTCAGCCTTTGATGAGCATCTATATTAATTCTGTATTGATTTTTTAATTTGTTTGTTTTTTTAGTTATTTGAGGCAAAGTCTCACATGTGGTCCAGGCTGGCTTCCAACTCATGGCAATTCTGCATCAGCCCCCTAAGTGCTGGGACTACGGGCATGTGCCACCATGCCCAGCTATTCCATATCTCAAGGATTCTGAGTCTCCCTCTGTTTATGGGGCTTGAATTCTGGGGTGCTTTAACCACTGAGATTTACCCTCATCTCTTTTAATGTTTTTTTTTGAGACAGTGTCTCACTACGTCATCCAGTGTCTCACTAAGTCGTCCGTGTCAGCCTTGAAGTTATGATCCTTCGACCTCACCTTCTCAGCTAGCTGTGACTACAGTGTGCACCACCAGACCTGGCCAGGTGTCTCTTTCTATATATAATTCCTGTGAATATATACCCAGATACAAGAATAGTTGGTTTACATTGTAGATGTTTTTTAGTTTCTTGAAGGAGCCTCAATATTGTTTTCCATAGTGGCTGTACTAATTTACATTCCCCTGACAGCCAATGGAGTCAAACAGTTTTTCACTAAGTTGTGGACCATTTGAATTTTTCCTTTTGAGAAGTATCTATTCATAGCCTTTGCCCATTTTAATTGGATTTGTTATTTGTTATTTGCTCCTGGGTTTTTAATTTCCTTATATATTCAGGATATTAATGCCTTATCAGAAAAAGTTTGCAAACATTTTCTTCCCATTGTGTTGTTTTCTTTTGTTGTGCAGAAGTTTAGTAGTCTTGATACAATCTCATCTGGCTACTTTTGCTTTTGATCCCTGTGATTTGGGGGAATTTCTTAGTAAAAGCTGTGGGACCGTATTTCAGGCAAAATGAGAACATTACATACAAATAGGACCCAAAGTTTAAAAAAAAGAAGCCATATATCCTCGAACCTTTGGTGGTATTCTCTGTTGTTTAGATGGTAGTTTAGAAATGCAGGGGTATCTGAACTGGAGATAGAGGAGAAGCATTAAAAGGTAATATTGGCAGAATTGCAGAAATTTAAATGCTTTAGTTTAAGGTATTCTCTCACTAGTACTATATTTGCATGGATATGCCAACTGTATGGAGTCAGCTGCTTTATTACAAAATGTTCTTGATCCTTTTTTAGACCCCAAAGACCACATTTGCTCCATGGGATTGTCTGTGGTAGCAGGATCAGTTAAACCCAATTTATTGTGGGTGATGCAATAGATTATGGACTAGCTGGCTACTTGAGATTATAGCAGTTTTAAGAAAGCAAATGTCACGTCAAAGGAGTTTTTAGGTCTTAAAAAAATTCAAGAATGCCAGATGTTGTGGTGCATGCTGTAATCCCAACACTCAGGAGGCTGAGGTAGGACAATCACCTTGAGTTTGAGGCTAGCCTGAGCTACATAGTAGCAAGACTTCCATCTTAAAAAAAAACCTTAAAAAAATCAAGAAGTGATAATTATTGAAGGAGATGGAGCTTCTAATTCCCTGGTTTGATCATTACACATTATATAGATGTATTTAATTATACTAAATAATATGCACAATTAAAAATAATAAACTTGAAAACCTATATAAAAGTGTTTTCTTTTGTGATTTATGTTCCTTCATTTAACAATATTCATTCAAGGGCCAGGTGTGGTGGTGTACATGCTTGTATTTCTAGCACTTGGGAAGCTGAGGCAGGAGGATTCCTACGAGTTTGAAGCCAGGTTGGGCTACAAAGTGATTTCAAGGCCGGTCTGAACTATATAGTGAAAACTTGTCTCAAAAAGACAGAAAAAAAATTGACAACAAAACAAAAATTTTGATTCAAATCATTTGTGTCTTTTCTCCTTTCACTCCTCTTAGAATAATATAGCTGATCCAGAAGAACTATTCACAAAATTAGAACGCATTGGAAAAGGCTCATTTGGAGAAGTTTTCAAAGGAATTGATAACCGAACCCAGCAAGTGGTTGCTATTAAAATCATAGACCTTGAGGAAGCCGAAGATGAAATAGAAGACATTCAGCAAGAAATAACTGTTTTGAGTCAGTGTGACAGCTCCTATGTAACAAAATACTATGGATCATATTTAAAGGTAATGTGCATGCTGCATTAAAATCATAAGGTATTTTTGTTATATTTTTCTTTTTTTAAAAAATCTATTTTCTGAAAGGCAATGTCTTAGATTAGGATTTGGCAGTCTTCGGCCTCCGGGCAGAATCCATTTCCATTTATAGTGCCAAATAAAGCGTGGTTAGATCTAACAGCTATATTATGACTGCGTCCCAGTACTCAGCTCTCCCCCTTTTACACCTGAACTTTTGAATTGATGCAGGGCCAGAAATGCAGCTGGTTAATAGTTGCTATACTATATTGTTTAGGGAATAACCACAAAAAGTCTGTACATGGTAAGTATAGATGCACTTTTCCTTCAAATATTTTCAATTTACAACTGGTCGATTCTTTGGATGAGGAACTTATAATGATTATACAGGTCTCACCATTTGGTAAAGTGGAATTAAATGGGATATTATCTGTATCATTTTACCACCCCATGTTGGTTTTTACTTGTTCTAGGGTCATGAAATTAGCAGACAACTAAAGTTCCTACAGATGAAGATATTTTTGCATAATAGAAGAAAACATTTTGCTTAGTAAAACCAAAGAGTTTTTGGGTTCCAGAGTTAGATGTCACTTTGTGTCCACTGAAATCTAAAGAATAAATAGCTAGGAAACGCTAAATGAAAGTTTAAATTATTTTAAAATTAAAATTGTTTCTATCCATGTTGAAATTTTACAAAGGAAAACAGTATGCAAACCTTTGCCTTTCAGTGTGTGTGTGTGTGTGTGTGCATGTGGGCATTGTTTCTCATTGCCTTACCTTGATGAATGCACATTTGATGGGTCAATTAGCTCTTTTGGACATTTTGGGCGGGTCTCAGTTTGAAAGCCCTTCCCTAACTAGGATTCCATTTGGGATGCAGGAGCTCATACAGGTCATCATGTAGCTCTTTCAGCTGAGGTCGGTGTTGACAATGAGTGCAGGGATCCTCAGCGATCACAAAAGTGGTGAGGTCTCTTGGGGATCTTCCCTGTCTGCTAACGTCCTCCAATCTCATTTCTTCTTGCTGCAGAAGTCATGGCTCAGAGGATTTTTCTGGGTGCTGGGTCTGGTGTGTGCACCTGCCTAAGGTGGCAGATGACCAATGCTAGCTAGTATCGTGGTCTCAGAGCCAAGGTCTGAAGCAAGGGCAGGCGTGGCCAGTGTGGCGTCTGGGTGTGGTAATGCTCCAGAGTGTAAGTTGTAGAGCTCTGCTGCAAGGCTCCTAAAGGCATATGGGAAGCGCTGCCCGTCAAGCGGGTGGAGATGGAGGATGCGACATGCTTAAAGCTCCTCCAGGGTGTGGAGGGGCTGCATTCTCTCTAGTGGTTGAACTGTTGCAGATGAATGTGAGCCAGCTTGTATGGTGGCGGTCCTTTTGTCTGAGGTATGGGTAGGTGCAGTGTGGATACAGGCTGTCCACAGCATAGCCGCTCTCAATGGCAGCCTACTGCAGGTGTCTAGAGTGCTAGAGTGCGAGCACGCGCAGAGAGACCTGGACTAGTAACCACAGTGATGTTGATGTCTCAGGCGTGATGCACACAATGCAACCACAGAGACAAGTCCAGAGTCCGGAGCACATGCTGACTCTCAGTGGTCACCGCACTGGTGTGTGGAGTGCAGGCACCCACCGAGAATCCTTGGTTCTGGACAGGGTGTGAATCTGCTTATTGAGCTGTGACTCTGGGGTCCGAAGCATATGGAAACTGTACAGCCACAAAGCCTGGATCTGAACCGTGGATTCTGGCATTACTTGGGTGTCAGCATCTGGTAGAGTTTTGGAGAGAGCATTTCCTTTCCCCAAGGACCTCAAAGAGTGTCTGCTGCTTGATTGTGCTGCTGCACTGCTCTTTTGGGCACCTTGATTGTGTAAACTACCCCAGTAGTAAGAGATAACAGCCAGGATCAGGGGCTACCGAGTCAGGAGTCAGGCTGATACCATAGCCTCAGGCTTTCTTTGTTCTAGCCTGCTCCTGGTGTTTGTATGCAGATCTCACCAGTCATCCTTCCTGTGGGGGCTCTTCTGTCTTTCACTCCACTATGTTGCTACCGATTCTCAAAGGGACCCTTGACTTCTTGCAGTTATTTTGGTCTGTGGGATAGCTGTGTCTATTCTTTCTTCTTTTATCTATCTATCTATCTATCTATCTATCTATCTATCTATGTATCTATCTATCTATCATCTATCCATCTATGTCTGCAATTATGAAGACTAGTATCTCCTACACCTCCAGATCTTGGGGAATTCACTTTGCCATTACTTCCTTGATCTATCTGTATTTATTTTAGTTATTACTGGTACATGTATTTATCAAACCTCAACTTACTATAACAATACGAGTTAGATGAACAAGGAATGAATGCATAGAATGGATCATAAAACAATGAAGCAGCCACTGTGTGTCATACACTATAGTAGGGGCTGAAGTTACAGAAATGAAAAACTCACCACCAGCCCAGCATAATACTAAAATGGTACAGATTTTATGATTAAAGTTTGTGCAAGTTTCACATAAAGATACAAATAAGCAAGTAGCCACTTGTATCCTTTTTTATGAAATATGAGGAACAGGCCCCCCAAACACATAATAATAGTGCTGGTATTTTGTATATATTTTCAGCATTTACTTTTAAGTGTTAGCTTGTACTGCCACTTACTGCATACATAATTTTGGGGGCTTTGTAGCATTATTTTGTACTCAGATTTGTTTTTAAAAAGCTAAATTGGCAGGTTATATTCTTTTACAGCAATTTTAGGAGTAATCTTTTGATTTCAATTCTCTTATGTCCCTCTCGTAATTCCCACAGCAGGCTTGCCTGTAAGCAGCTCCAAGAATTTATATATACATATGTATACATATAACAGATAAGCTAGTTTTGGTGACTCGTCAAATATTAAATAAGATTTAAAAAATCATTTTGTGTCATATTGAAAAAAAGTACTGATATGGTGTTCAGCATTTTATTGGTTACTTATAACATTTATTTATTTATAGTCAATGTTTTCGTAGAAGATGTACTGCAGTACTTTTTTAATTTCTAACATGCCACATTTTAAAAAAATTTCCTTCAAAGCACAACACAGTAGTACACATGCCTCTGTCATCTGGTAATTAGTCTTTAAAAAATAGAAGCTATTTTCTTGTTTTTCTGCTTTGTCCCAAATCTTGATTGTGGAATTTACTCAGACCAGTTGATATACAAACTATTGTCCCAGATGTCTCCTAAAGGATTAAACAGAACGATTTTTATCTCATTTACCAGTCATTAACTGAAATCTAGGATCAAAAGGCTACTTTGAAGAACATGTTTCATGATAAGAACATATAATTGCACAGTTGATTGACACTCATTATTTGTTACTTGAATCTATTTAAATTAAATATGTATCTATATGTGTGTCTATATAAATAAATACATACAAATAGGAAAAGAGAAATAACCTATGAATTTATAATCTTTTAATATTTTTATTTAAATCACCTACACTGAACAAATCATTCATTTTTGTTTATATTAAACCACTGTATAACTGTGTGAACTTGCATGTTTATTCTAAACTAAAATCACACAACTGTAACAGGGTTCTGTTTAATGCAGTCAACATAATCTGTGGTCACATCGTCTTAGTACATTAACAATCAGCTTGCATACCTTTTGTGATCCATCCTTCTATTTCAGAAGATGTGATTTTACAAATCAAGTTACTTGGATAATGTAGGATATGGATTTTTCTCAGATCATTCTTACACAGGCTCTCATACATAACCAAGACCCTACTGTAAGCTAGGGGAAGGGTTATTGAATTTGAGAGAAACTTGTATGCTCCCTAAAACTGTTTGCAGTTCTAGTGATTTCCTTGAGAGATGCAAAAATGTACTAGGTCTTCATTTTGACTGAGCTCATTGTATAACTTCATTTTTAGAAACAAGTGTTAAAACCAGACAAACACGTCTATATGACCATGGTGTTTTCCTTTAATTTTGGTTCAGTGCAGATTTTCTTGATGGACAAAGTTAGTCTTTATGAAGAGTGCTAAAATAAGCAAATCCTTCCCTTCTGATCTCATAATATTGGAAGAATCTTTTATAATTCTTATTTTTCTTGTTCAATGCAAATGTTAAAATGAAACTTACTCAGGCCCTGAATAGAATTTGAATCATGCTTTTATTTGCTGTTGAAAATCACCTTCAAACATCATTTTATATAAAGGAAATATCCCACTGCTTCCCTGTACATACGTATACCACTACCAAAATTCTTTATTTTATAAAATAATGCAATTAATGAGGTAAAATATTACAAAATAGATTCCTTGAAGTTTTATGACCTCATTGTTTTTCACATCCAATGTGTGCTTACATCCAATGTTTACAGAGTGTCTTTATAATATAATATACTTTTATTGTAGAAATCTGTTTTGGAGTTTTCTTACCAAATTTGAAGGAAACTGAAACAGAAATTTTATTACTGCTCTTTTTGAAAATAAGAGTAGCTTTAAGCTTAATATATCTATTAGGAAGCTCCATATTAGATTCATTTTAACAGACATGTGTAGAGTGTATGCCTGCTCTGTAGATTCTCATTCTGCATATTTGCCCTGGTCAGTCTTATCCACTTTATTCTGACAATTTCTAAATCCATGTTTCTGATTCCAGCCTCTCTCTTCAGGTTCAGATACATATTCCTTAACTTGGCTAATATTACCCACTTATTGGTGGACATGTTAAATGCAATAACTTCTGAAACTAGGCTAGTAACATTTGAACTAGGTCTTGAGTATGATCTCGGTGAGGTTGAAATGTATGGATCTCACAACCTGGAAGAAAACAATTCAAGGGTCAAAGAGTAGCTCACCATAGTCTAGACAGTGTTCCTTAAAGTTCTATAAAGTCTTATGTGCTTTGTGTTCTGTTTGTTTTTGTTTGTTCCTGAGACAGAGTCTCACTATGCAGCCTCAATTAGCCTCGAACTCTTTGCGATCCTTCTGCCTTAGCCTCCTCTTTGCTAAAATTACAGGCATGCGCCAAATCCCTATTATGCACTGTTTTAAAAAATGTAGTGGAATACAAATAACATAAAATTTACCACTTTAACCAGTTTACTTGTCCATTTCACTGTCATTAAGTGCATTTACATTGTTGCATAACCATCACCACCATTCATCCACAGGACATCTGTTCCTGTTGAAACTCTGTACCCATTGAACAATTACTCCCCTGTCCCCACACCTTAGCAGCTACCATTTTACTTTCTGTCTCTATGAATTTGGCTGCTCTAACTACCTCAAGACTGGCTTAAATCAACCTTACATTCTGGTTTATACATTCAGTGTTATCATAGGCTGTTAGATTAGTAAAACAATCATTTAATTCAACATGTGTATAGTACAAATTATCCTCTTTCTAATACATAGAAGGAGTATTTTGAATAGTTTTCAAGTTCACAATAGCATTTCTTCCTACTTTGGCCAAGTCTCTACTTTATTGGCAAATAATTGGGAATCCAAGACTCATGCTTCAGACACCAATAGTTTAAAAACTCTTTTTTCCCAATGAAAAGTGTAACACTAGAGCAGTTACTTTTTAGATGTTCTGAATTTGGGAACAATTTCTGAACCCCTGACTGAACAACCATGTTGATGCTGAACCCACTTTGCCAAACCATTATTCAAATCGTTCTTTCTTAAGTGGAGTAGAGTTTTTCACCAGGGACTTCCTATGCTTAAATGTGCTTGGTTTATGATTCTGAGTTACAGTCTCTTGGCTCTTTTTGGAATTGTAGATACCACTTCAGTAGTTGAAGTGACTTAAGAATCAAACCAAACGTATTTATTTGCATTCTCTGACACTGGAATCTTTCTGCAGAAATCAAAGGTAAAAGCTGTCGTATCCCAAAATAAGTCTGTAAGTTGTTTGAGATTGTTCATTTGGGACTAGTGTTTTCAATGAGCTGTTGAGATGGGCTGTAGACCAATAGCTGTGTGAAGAACATCTGTGAGGTAAGCTTCCTTGACAGCCCACTGTTCCTGTTCCTACTGTGTTCCCTCAGGCCTTGCCTCGAGCTCAGCCTGCCTTGTGATCTTCAGAATGTGCAGACCTATGGCCAGTGATGCTTGTCTCCACAAGCGACAATCAAAAGCACGTAGTCAGTAAAGCTATCAGGTGGCTTCGGTCCCTTGCCTGTGTCAGAGGAGTACTAATTGTACTGAACAGCTCATTTAATAGAAGGAAGCCTAATTTTCAGATCTAGAAACTTCTTGGTTTCAACTTTAGTAACTCAGCAGTATATACTGGTTTCTTAGGTCACATCCAAAACTTTTAATAAATACTGTTTGGTAACAGAGAGTTCGTAAGTTTCTATTTTGCCTTGGTGCAAACAAAAAAGCATACATTGTTTTTAACTTGAAAAACAGGTGCTTTCATTTACACAGAACTGCAAAACAGATCAAATGTTTTATAAGATCTTTTTCTTTTAAGTGTCAGGTGCATGGGGAATTTTCCGAATTCACAGGGCAGAGAACACCACTTGTTACAAACAAACTTGCAGCAAAAGAGAAACTAACTTTAACTTGAAACATAAGCCCTTGTAAGAAAGACTTTTTTCTTCTCTTAAAAATCAAGATACATCAAGGTCGTAATTCTCAGGTTCTGAGTGCCTAGTTTCTCTATATGAATACAAGGTACAGGAACCACTCCTAGAACTTCTCTTCCCTTCCCAACATTGGAGGAATTTATTTCTTCTTTTTCCTGCTGTGGACACAAGACTCTCAACTCTTTTTTTTTCCCTAAGTTCCAGCTGGCCCCCTGTGGTCACACAGAAAGGATGTTTAGATTAGTTTGGAGCAGAGGCAGCAATTGGGAACACTGTCTTTTTCTATTATGTACCTCACATAGTGTCAGCATCAAGAAAAGGGAACACTTTTGTCTTAATCAGGCCTTTCCTCCTCAGTCCATAATACTAAGTAGGGATCTAACCCCACACGTCAATGTCAACTTGACCCTGATTCTTCAACTCTCCACCATCTGCTAAGCACACATGTATCTCTGGAGTCCCTTCTGAGCCTTGACGCAGTCCTAACCCCAAGGAGATGCTTAGTAATTTTAAATTGAGCTCTCCTGAGTACTGCCCATGGATTTTAAAGTTTGAAGACTACTAGCAGTAGCTTGAGAATCTTCATTCCACAGTTCTGGCTGTAAGGTGAGATATATATTCAAGTTGAAGTACGATACTGAAAACATTTCCCCTAGAAAAATTTTAAGATATAAATAACAATGATTTTCCTGAAACTATGCTATACTGTAGATAGATTTGTATTAAATTTATATTTTGGAGGAACTACACCCAGGAAGCTAGATATTATTTTTATGGGGAAATGTTTGCTTTAAAAGTTACAAATATCTTATTTAAAAGTGGACTTTGGGAACACAGTTCCTCCACAGCTGGGCCCCAGTCATTTATGTGGCATCACAAAAATTTGGAAAATACCATTCATGAAATGGTATGGTGAGAGGTAGATCTAGTATTTCAAACTATAGTTTGAAAAGGAAGTAAGTGGGTGATGCGTGTGTTTGTGTATGTGCTTACACTTATTTTAAAATTCATATGCACACATTCCTCCACGAACACCATTTCCTCTTGTTCAGGTTGCAATGATATTAATTTCACTTGGAGTATTCATGTACTTTTTAAACTACTGCACTTCCTTTTTCTTATTCATTTACAAGCGATGGAAAGATTATTCTTTCTAGGGTCCGTGCATGCACCAAAAATACCCATTAATATTGCCTCATAAAAATTGTAAAGTATATGAAAACAAATGAAAACCAAAAAAGTAGAAATAGGGCAAAATATCCAGTGTCCTCAAATTCTAAACTTACAAGGAAAGCATTCAAAATTTCTATGTCCAATCACCACTTCATTCTTTCTTAAATTTTTATTAGTGCCTATTAATTTTACAGACTATTGAGTGCCAATGTGCATATTTTTTATCATATCCATCCCCCCATTACCTTCCCTTACACTCCTCTCCCACTGCCCCCCCATTTCTCAGCTCTTGTCTAATAATAGTTTCCCTTTGATTTTTATGGCATCTTTTTAAAATTCCACATATTAGGTAGAACATACAATATTTGTCTTTCTGAGTTTGACTTATTTGTCTTAAAATGATGATCTCTAGTTCTATCCATTTCCTGCAAATGAAAAAGCTTTGTTCTTCTTTATTGTTGAACAGTATTTTATTATGTATATGTACTACACTATCTTTGTCCATCATCTGTTGGTGAGCACATAGGGTGTTCCATATCTTGGCTATTGGGCATTGAGCCCCAACAAATATGGGATGTGCAGGTATCCTTACAGTATGCTGACTTTAATCCTCCATGTGTGTACCAAACAATGGTGTAGCTGGATAAAAATGACAGTTCTATTTTTAATGTTTTGAGGAATCTCCATACTGATTGCCACAGGGGCTGTACTAATTTACATCCCCACCAAGACAATAGAAGAGTTTCTTTTTCCTTGTATCCTCCAGCGTTTATCATTTTTTGTATGCTCAATGATAGCCATTCTGACTTGGTTGAGATGGAATCTCAGTGTAGTTTTGACCTGCTTTTCCCTGACACCTAAAACCCTCAAGCATTTTTTTATGTACTTATTGGTCGTTTATATTTTTTCCTTTGAGAAATGACCATTTCATCTCTCATTTATTGATTGGGCTATTTGATTTTTAGTGCTAAGTTTTTAAAGTTCTTTATATTCTAGATATCAACCCTCTGCCCGCAGAGTAGCTGATATTATTTGTCCATTCTATAAACTGTCTCTTCCATCTGTTAGCTGTTTTTCTTGCTGTATAGAAACTTTTTAATTTGATATCCCATTCCTTGACATTTAGTATTATTTCTTCTGCTATGGGTGTTTTGTTAGGAAGTCTTTGCCTGTGCTTATAGCTTCAAAGTGTTTCCCCCTATGTTTTCTTCTAGCAGTTTCAACATTTCTGGTCCTATACCTCTGTCTCTGTTCCATTTTGAATTGATTTTTGTACAAGGTGAAAGATAGGGTTATAGTTTCAATCTCTGACATATAGATATTCTGTTTTCCCAGAATAATTTGTTAAAGAGGCTGTCTGTTCCCCAGTGTTTATTTTTGTTCGGTTTGGTTTGGTTTGGTTTTAGTTAGTTCGTTTTTGCTTTTTTGTGAAGAATCAAGTGGCTCTAGTTGGGTGGATTCATTTCTTCTTTTCGAGGGGTGTGGGGATTTGTTTCTGTGTCCTCTATTCCATCAAGTTGTGTGTCTATATTCGTCATATGCCGTCTCTGTTACTTTGGCTTGCTAATATAATTTGAAATTTGATGTTGTGATGTCTCTGTCCTTGCTTTTTTTGTTTAGAATGACTTTGAATGTTTTGGGTATTTTGTTTCCATATGAATTTTAGGATTTAAAAATATTTTCTATGAAAAAATATAGCTGGCATTTTGATGAAGATTGCACTGAATTTGTAGATTGCTTTTGGTGAGATATCCATTTTAACAACAGCAATTTTGTTGATCCATTAACATGGGAGGTTTTTTTCATCTTCTAGCATGTTCTTCAATTTGTTTCTTCCACATTCTGTAGCATCCATTTTACAGATCTTTCATGCCCTTATTTAAATTGATCCCTAGGCATTTTTGTAAGCTATTGTAAGTGGAATTGTTTTTCTGATTTTTTCTCAATTTTAGTTCCTTACTGGTATATAGAAATGGTATTGATATTTTTCACGCTGATTTTGTCTCCTGACCTCCTCATTATTTTTTCAAACATTTTTTAGGGTTTTTTTTTTCTTTCTTTCCTATCTTTCTTTTTTTCTTTGTTTTCTTGAGACAGGATCTTGCTCTATATTTCAGGCTACCATTGAACTCACTGTATATCCCAGGATGACCTCAAACTCAAGAGGATCTTTATGCCTCAACCTCCTCAGTGCTGGGATTACAAACAAGGATGTGCCTTTAAGCTTGGCTACTTTTTAGTTTTTAGTAGTCCATTTTTGTTGTATGCATTGGTTACATTTCTTGTGAGGAGTTAGCTCACATACACAACACATCCCAGTTGTGTTTTTGTTCCCTGTCGCTCTTCTCTCTCTGTCTCCGTCCATCTCTCGATCCTCTCCCCATTTGAGCTACTTCCTATTATCTTTTATTTTGCTCTTTCACATTTCTCATATAAAAGAAAAATGTGATATTAAGCTGTGTGTCTAATTTATTTCAGGTAACTATTTTGCTTTCAGTATCACCATTCAAGATTGTAGTTGAGGGCCATATTTATTTGTTTATTTGTATTACAAATTACTAATAGTTTGACACTAGCAAGCAGTGCTTGTGTTTGCTTAGCTTAATCAAAAGCTAAGTAGGTTTCCTGGAGGGTAGGTACAGAACTTTACTTTTCATTATGTAATATTTTATGGAAAAGTGTATTCTATGTTCCAAAAGACCACTTTAAAACTTATGTATTAGAATATGTGTATTAGTATGCAAGATTTAACACTTTTGCTTGTATCTTGTTTTGGCTCGGGTTTACAAATATTAAACTATTCTATGGCTTTACAGGGCTCAAAATTATGGATAATAATGGAATACCTAGGTGGTGGTTCAGCACTGGATCTTGTAAGTATTTTAAAGTGTAGACATTCACCCATACTTTTTTGTTTTAATTGAATTAAGCAATGGCATTTGGGCAAGCTAAGTGGCTATTTTAGTTACATTCAAATCAAAATCCCTTTGGCAAGACCACTACTGTTATGTGGGTGCAACTGTATTGCAAACTTAAGTATGGTGCCGACAAGTCTGAGAGTGTATAAGAAATGCAAATAGCTTAATACAATGAAGTCCCTCAAATTACGAGTGGCTATGTGCCAGTCGCTGTCAGTTTTCAGTAATACTGGTTGTTCTTAGATTTTTAAAATTATGTAATTGAGATAACTGTCACTAAAAGTAATTATAAATTGAATGTTTGTGTCCCCCTAAAATGCTCATGTTGAAATCTTTCCTCCTATTGTGATAGTATTGGAAGGTGGGGACTTTGGAAGGCAACTGGGTTATGAGGGTAGAGCCCTCAGGAATGGTAGCAGAGTCCTCAGAAAGGACATCTGAGAGAACTTGCTAGCTCTCTTTCCATCATATGAGGCTACTATGAGAAGATGGCCGCCTGGAAACCAGAACAAGCATTCTCACCAGACACCAATCTTCTGGCACCTTGATCATGAACTTCTCAGCCTCCACAACTGTGAGAAATCAGTGTTTGTTGTTTAAGTCACCCAATCTGAGGTATTCTGTTACAGCAGCCCAAACTGACCAAGGCATTAGTTCTAGGGGCTATGCCAGGAAGGCTAACAGATACAGTTTTCTATGATGTTCTCTCTGCCCCTCTATAGGTCATGATGATGTTATTTGGTTTTATAATGGCTGGAAGTGCTAGTGCCATTTTAGTGGGCAGAAGTCAGAATGCTAGTCTTGCACTGTGTTGGAACAGGTCCACCCAATGAAAATGCGTTCATAAGCAGAATGCCTTTGAGCAATTCATTGTTCCTCTCCACCCCAGGTTAATGTGATCCTGTCAACACTGGTTTACCCCTTCCAGATCTTTATTACTATGACATTATATTTAACACTCAGTATGAAATAAGAAGATCAATTTTGTGATGGAATGACCACTAGGCTGACCTGTGAAAGTTTGAGTTCACGGGATTGCCACTACTCAATTAAATCTGTGACTGGGAACGAGATACAGACAAAGGTGTCCTATAAAGCAAAGAAGTTGCACTAAAGGGCTGGAATATGACTCAGTTGGTAGAGCACTTGCCTGGTTTGCAAGTGGCCTTGGATTTTATCCCCAGCAATACAAAAAAGGAGAAGAGAAGGAGGGGGAAGGGAAGAGGGGAGGGAAAGCAAGTTGCCAAATTTGTTTCGAAGTTTTCTTCCATCTTTAATATTATATGACATTTAATTTGCATTGCTTCTGCCTTTAAAATTACAGAGCATGCTGTTTCTAAGAAATATGGTATTTTGATTAAGATCAAGTAATATTTTAATTATTTTTAAGTGGAGATGAATTTTCCTAACTGAAAATGATTAACTATTTCAAAAGGCTTTAACCCTGACTGCTAGTGACTGCAAGTTTCAAATAATCTTATGAACAAAAATGACCATATAGAGATTTTATTTCCTTCAGACAGAATCGTACTTAAACTATTTGAAAGAAATGATAATTAAATGTTATGCAGAGCCTCATCTAGTTCTAGGAATTCATTTACGTTTAATCAGTTGCTAAGTTTGGTAATCCTTCCTTGTGTCTATGTCTTATATCCTCAACCTCACGTTAATTTTTGTTTCATTCCTCTCTAGTTAGAGAACACCACTGGCATTTCTTTATATAATAATCCTTCTTGCATATGGAGTCAGGTTTCATTTTCTTCTTGACGTTAAATAGTTGCATTTTTATTTGCCTTGTCAAAGTCTTGTTATACAATAGTTTGTACATTAGCTCCACAAGAAGCCTCTCAAATGCTCTGCAAGCCTCCTTGCACTATTCAAATATTGATAGGCCTTTACAGATCCCAGGTACCTTAGCTGGTCACCCAAGGCACTCACCATACCTCTTCTCCATTTTTTAGGCACTGGCAAAGCTAGTCCACTCCGCTTTTCAGAACAGCTAAAAGCACTGGATGCTGGTGTAACCCCCAACTATCAACCTAATCTGTATTTGCTGCTAGGAGTTTGGTCAGTTTTATGAACTCTTTGAAGTGAATGACAGTTCTTCATCTCATCCTGTCATTCTGATCTGTACCTAATAAAAAGAGATGGCAATGACAATCAGTATAAAGTCAATGAATGAAAATGTTAGCACCGTAGTGGCTAAGAATTTAAAGAATCTAGGTTTTTGTCCCAGTTCCGCCATTACCTATTTGGCTCCTATTGGGAAAACTAACATCTTTATCACTTTATTTCCTCCACTGTAAACTAAAGAAACTGGATTACGCAGGCTGTGGTGGCATGCGACTGTAATCCCAGCACTCAGGGAGGCTGATGCAGGAGGATTCCAAGTTTGAGGCAGCGTGTTCAATTTAGCAATTTAACAAGACCCCATCTTACTCTCTTGAAATAAAAATAAATTAAAGAGCTGGGGATGTAGCTTGTGAAATAACCCTGAGTACAACCACCAGTAGCACCAAAATTAAATACATAAATAAATTTTTTAAAAGGAGGAGTGCTGGCTCTAACATTTAATATTCTTGTGATTGAATTATACTTTTCATTTAACTGGACCTTAGGAAGAAAGCAATATATTG